>PIJE02002697.1:0-10377 GCA_002895965.2 Coryphaenoides rupestris
AACTACACTAGAGGCTACACTAGAGGCTTACACTACAGGGCTAGAGGCTACACAAGGCTACCACTACAGAGCTAAGAGCTACCTAGAGGCTAGAGGCTACACTAGAGGCTACACTAGAGGCTACACTACAGGCTAGAGATTACACTAGAGGCATACACTACAGGGCTAGAGGCTACACAAGAGGCTACACTAGAGGCTAGAGGCTACACTACAGGCTAGAGGCTACACTAGAGGCTACACTTAGAAGCTAGAGTTCACTAAGCTAGAGGCTAACACCAGAGGCTACACTAAGAGCTAGAGGTTACACTAGAGGCTAGAGGCTACACTAGAGGCTACAACTAGAGGCTACACTAAGAGGTAGAGGTCGTACACAGAGTCTAGAAGGCTACACTAGAGGCTACACTGTAGGCTACACTAGAGGTTACACTAGAGGCTGACACTACGGCTAGAGGTACACTAGAAAGCTAGAGGCTACACTCAGAGGCTAGAGGTACACTAGAGGCTAGAGCTACACCAGAGGCTACACTAGGGCTAGAGGCTTACACTTAGAGGCTTAGAGGCTGCACTTAGAGGCTACAACTAGAGCCTAGAGCTACGTACAGAGGCTAGAGGTCTTGCACTAGAGGCTACACTAGAGGCTACACTAGAGGGCTAGAGTCTGAGGCGACACTAGAGCTAACTGTAGCTACACTAGAGGTTACACTAGTAGGCTACGAGGCTGCACTAGAGCGTTTTACACTAGAGGCTAGAGGCTGCGACTAGAGGCTAACACTAGAGGCTAGAGGCTACACGTTAGAGCTAGAGGTTGCACTAGAGGCTACACTAGAGGCGTACACTAGAGGCTAGAGCTAGCAGGTACACATAGAGGCTACACTGTAGGCTACACTAAGAGGCTAGAGGCTTGCACTAGAGGCTACACTACAGGCTTACACTACAGGGCTAGAGTCTAGAGGGCTACACTAGAGCTAGAGGCTACACTACAGGGGCTAGAGGTACACTGCTTAGCTACCACTAAGAGGCTAGAGGCCTACACTAGAGGCTTACAGCTAAGAGGCTAGACTACATAGAGGCTACACTAGACGGCTAGAAGGCCTACACTAGAGCTAGACGCACACAAAGAGGCTACACTAGAGGGCTACACTAGAGGCTAGAGGCTTACACTAGAGGCTACACAAGGAGGCTACACACAGGCTAAGGCTACACTTACAGGCTAGAAACTACGTACAGGCTAAGAGGCTACAGCTAGAGGCTAGAGGCTACACTAGAGGCTAGAGGCTACACTAGAGGCTAGACGCTTAGAGGCTACACAAGAGGCTACACTACAGGCTAGAGGCTACACTACAGGCTAGAAACTACAGTACAGGCTAGAGGCTACACTGAGGCTACACTAGAGGCTAGAGGCTACACTAGAGGCTCCACTAGAGGCTAGAAACTACAGTACAGGCTAGAGGCTACACTAGAGGCTAGAGGCTACACTGTAGGCTACACTACAGGCTAGAGGCTACACTGTAGGCTACACTAGAGGCTAGAAACTACAGTACAGGCTAGAGGCTACATTAGAGGTTAGAGGCTACACTACAGGCTGTCTGTCTCCTGCTCCTCCTCCTCCTGTCTCCTGCCTCCTGCTCCCCCTCCTGTCTCCTGCTCCTGCTCCTGCTCCTGCTCCTCCTGTCTCCTGCTCCCCCTCCTGTCTCCTGCTCCTCCTCCTGTCTCCTGCCTCCTGGTGGGCGGAGCTGAGAGGGTGGGCGGAGCTTCCTTCATTGTGATCTGAGCTTGATATGTTTTTACTGCTGACACGTTACATTCTGCTGATCCTACTTCTATCTTTTGTAATTTGTATTTTTGTAGTAATTTGTAAATCTGTTAGTTTATTTGTATTATTCTGTGTATTTCTCTATTGTTTTACCTATCAAATATTCTGCTTATTAGTTCGGGATCAAACGTGTTGACCCCGTAGTGAGGGTGGAGGTTTTAGGGTGGAGGTTTTAGGGTGGCGCTCACCCCCGAGGAACAACACCCGGGCCGCCGGCGGAGCAGAAAGGACTTTTTATTGTCGCCGGTACAGACGGTCATGGAGTCAGCAGAGCAAGATACACATGATGGAGGGAGAGAGAGAGGGGGAGGAGGGAGAGAGAGAGGGAGAGAGAGTGAGGGAGGAGAGGGAGAGAGAGTCAGGAGAGAGGGAGGGGGGAGAGTGTGAGGAGAGAGGGAGGAGAGAGAAAGGGAGGGAGGAGAGAGAGAGGAGAGGGAGGAGAGAGAGAGGAGAGAGGGAGGAAGGAGAGAGTGTGAGGAGAGAGGGAGGGAGGAGAGAGTGTGAGGAGAGAGGGAGGAGAGAGGGAGGGGGAGGGGAGAGAGTGTGAGGAGAGAGGAAGAGGAGAGAAGAAAGGGAGGAGAGGGAGAGGGAGGGAGGAGAGAGAGGGAGGAGAGAGAGTGAGGAGAGAGGGAGGAGAGAGAGAGGGAGGGAGGATAGAGAGTGTGAGGAGAGAGGAAGAGGAGAGGGAGGAGAGAGGAAGAGGAGAGGGAGGAGAGAGAGTGTGAGGAGACAGGGAGGAGAGAGGGAGGGAGGAGAGAGAGAGGAGAGAGAGTGTGAGGAGAGAGGCAGGGAGTGTGAGGAGAGAGTGTGAGGAGAGAGAGGGAGGAGAGGGAGGAGAGAGGGAGGAGAGAGTGAGGAGAGGGAGGAGAGAGAGAGGGAGGGAGGAGAGAGGAGAGAGTGTGAGGAGACAGGGAGGAGAGAGGGAGGGAGGAGAGAGAGAGGAGAGAGGCAGGGAGTGTGAGGAGAGAGAGTGTGAGGAGAGAGAGTGTGAGGAGAGAGGGAGGAGAGAGAGAGGAAGAGGAGAGAGAGAGAGGAAGAGGAGAGAGAGGGAGGGAGGAGAGAGAGGAGACGGAGGGAGAGAGAGCGGGAGGAGAGAGAGGAGAGAGGGAGAGGAGAGAGAGAGAGGGAGGAGAGAGGGAGGGAGGCCCATACAAGTGCAGACAAACCCTCAGTTTGGGTTCGACCGGATGCCAAGTTACTCTCATAGAAATACAACAACAAGAAGACAGCCAGAGATACAGCTTCATACATTCAGATCAAATCAAACGCAGACTTATAGCAAAAATATAGATTTGATAGAAGTGTGTCTACTTCCCGACTCGGAAACCACGTCGAACGTGAACCAAAAAAACAACCAAAGAACAAAAAATCTAAAAGGAAGCAGAAGTCTCCTTTGCGCCGAAAAGCGTAAAAGCGACATGTTGAGCGAACCCCATGCAGAAAGCAAGAAGACGTTCGACGATCTCCATTCGCTTCTCTTCTCTTTTCTTTTCTTTTTCGCATGCGAAGGCCTCGACGCTCCTCCCCTTCGCTGTCCGCCGCGGGCGCGTCGCCACGGCGGACGGCGAAACTTTGAAATGAAAAGCGGACGAGGAGGAGGGGTTAAGAACCGAGGGAATACAAAAGGCATATATAGAACAGTGCTGCATCTTAGTCTTTCTCAGAAGTAAAAACGGGACAAAGATCGTCACCGAGTCTGAATCGCAACAGCGGTTCTCTCCGCGGCGTCGCGAGCCTCTGCCAGCTTCCGTTTAGGTCTCTGTGACAACGGCAGCAGGCTCCTCCCCCTCTTCTACCCCGGGAGTGATGGCTGGAGTCCAATCTGCCCTCACCTCTCACCTTTCACCTCTCAGCTCTCACCGCCACCTCTCACCTTTCGAGTTCTAATCAGGCGGTCCAGGAGCTGTGTGTGTGTGTGTGTGTGTGTGTGTGTGTGTGTGTGTGTGTGTGTGTGCCTCTCCCTATCCCTCCTCTCCTCTCTCTCCTCCTCTCCCCCTCTCCCTCTCTCCCCTCTCCCTCCTCTCTCCTCTCCTCCTCTCCCTCTCCCTCCTCTCCTCCTCCTCCTCCTTCCTCCTCCTCCTCCTTCTCTCTCCCCTCCTCCCCTCTCCTCTCCTCTCCTCCTCTTCCTCCTCTCCTCCTCTCCCTCTCCCTCCTCTCCTCCTCCTCTCCATCCTCTCCTCCTCTCCATCCTCTCCATCCTCTCCCTCCTCTCCTCCTCTCCCTCTCCCTCCTCTCCATCCTCTCCTCCTCTCCCTCTCCCTCCTCTCCCTCCTCTCCTCCTCTCCATCCTCTCCATCCTCTCCATCTCTCCATCCTCTCCATCCTCTCCTCCTCTCCATCCCCGTAGGTAAGGTGAAGCAGGAGCCCTCGGTGTACGGGCCCCCCTACCAGCGACGCGGCTCCCTGCAGCTCTGGCAGTTCCTCGTCACCCTGCTGGACGACTCGGCCAACGGACACTTCATCGCCTGGACGGGCCGCGGCATGGAGTTCAAACTCATCGAGCCCGAGGAGGTGAGTCCCCCCCCCCCACCCCGCGGTGTGGCACGCCTCACCCAGGTCAGGTGTGTTGTCTAAATGTGACCCCCCCCCCCGGCGTGTTGTGGTGTGACCCCAGGGTGGCCGGCGATGGGGGCATCCAGAAAGAACCGGCCGGCCATGAACTACGACAAGCTGAGCCCGCTCCCTGCGCTACTACTACGAGAAGGGCATCATGCAGAAGGTACAGGCGGGCGCCGCCCTCTCTTCACCTGCATCAGCGTCATCGATACGCCAGCTTGCCCAGTCTACCCACCGACAGTCTGTCAGCATGGCGCTAAACCAGGCCTTGGCTTCAAGCCTGACTATTTCATTTGAATTCATTTGAATATACAGTGTGTCTCATGCGCCGTGGACGACTGTTGTGTCTCGGTGTCTCCCCCAGGTGGCGGGCGAGCGGTACGTCTACAAGTTTGTGTGCGACCCGGAGGCTCTGTTCTCCATGGCCTTCCCCGACAACCGGCGGCCCAGCCTGAAGGCTGACCCCGACAGCCTGCCCGGCCCCGACGGCGACGAACCCTGCCCCTCAGCCACTACGACGACGCGGCAGCGGTCGGCGGCGCCCCCTATCTGCTGGAGGCTGCCGAGCAGTGCGCCGCCGGCCTGCCTTCCCGGACGGCTACGGCTACTAACCGTCGCCACACACACACACACACACACCACACACGCACACACGCCCACACGCCCACACACACACCACCACACACACACACGCCCACACTGTCTCTCAGAGCCTAGTGTGCAGCCCCAGAGTCTTGAGAGGCTCCTCCAGTAACCCAGCAAACCAAGATCACCTCCCACCATCGACGCCCCACACACACACACACACACACACACACACACACACACACACACACACACACACACACACACACACACACACAGCTCCTGGACCGCCTGATTAGAATCGAAAGGTGAGAGGTGGCGGTGAGAGCTGAGAGGTGAAAGGTGAGAGGTGAGGGCAGATTGGACTCCAGCCATCACTCCCGGGGTAGAAGAGGGGGAGGAGCCTGCTGCCGTTGTCACAGAGACCTAAACGGAAGCTGGCAGAGGCTCGCGACGCCGCGGAGAGAACCGGGACCGCTGTTGCGATTCAGACTCGGTGACGATCTTGTCCCGTTTTTACTTCTGAGAAAGACTAAGATGCAGCACTGTTTATATATGCCTTTGTATTCCCTCGGTTCTTAACCCTCCTCCTCGTCCGCTTTTCATTTCAAAGTTTCGCCGTCCGCCGTGGCGACGCGCCCGGCGGCGGACAGCGAAGGGGAGGAGCGTCGAGGCCTTCGCATGCGAAAAAGAAAAGAAAAGAGAAGAGAAGCGAATGGAGATCGTCGAACGTCTTCTTGCTTTCTGCATGGGGTTCGCTCAACATGTCGCTTTTACGCTTTTCGGCGGCAAGGAGACTTCTGCTTCCTTTTAGATTTTTTGTTCTTTGGTTGTTTTTTTGGTTCACGGTTCGACGTGGTTTCCGAGTCGGGAAGTAGACACACTTCTATCAAATCTATATTTTTGCTATAAGTCCTCCCTCCCCTCTCTCCCCCTCTCCCCCCTCTCCCTCCTCTCCTCTCTCATCCTCTCCATCCTCTCTCCTCTCCCTCCTCTCCCTCCTCTTCCTCTCCTCCCTTCCTCCTCTCCATCCTCTCCTCCTCTCCCTCTCCTCTCCTCTCCATCCTCTCCTCCTCTCCATCCTCTCCTCCACTCTCCTCCTCTCCAATCCTCGAGAGGAGGAAGAGGAGGGAGAGGGAGAGGAGGGAGAGGATGGAGAGGATGGAGAGGAGGAGAGGATGAGAGGATGAGAGGATGAGAGGATGAGAGGATGGAGAGGATGAGAGGAGGGAGAGGAGGGAGAGGAGGGAGAGGGAGAGGAGGAGAGGAGGAGAGGAGGAGAGGAGGAAGAGGAGGGAGAGGATGGAGAGGAGGGAGAGGATGGAGAGGAGGAAGAGGATGGAGAGGAGGAAGAGGAGTGAGAGGGAGAGGAGGGAGAGGAGGAGAGGATGAGAGGAGGAGAGGATGGAGAGGATGGAGAGGATGGAGAGGATGGAGAGGAGGGAGAGGAGAGAGAGGAGGAGAGGTGGAGAGGAGGGAGAGGAGGGAGAGGAGGGAGAGGGAGAGGAGGGAGAGGAGGAAGAGGAGGGAGAGGAGGAGAGGAGGAGAGGAGGAAGAGGAGGGAGAGGAGGAAGAGGAGGAAGAGGAGGGAGAGGAGGGAGAGGAGGGAGAGCGACAGCCAGATGGAGAGAGCGCACCAGAGCTGTGAGTGAGCACTGTTCTCGCCACAGCCACACCGCGGTGAGACATTCCTGGCAGCCGGGCGACCGCGAAGCCGTCCGGCTGCTCGCTCTGCAGGGCCAGGAGGCCACCGCCGCTCAGTCACAGGACGCCTCCTCTTCCTATCCTACGTTGTGCAATCCCTGTCTCCTCTCACTCACGCTAAGCAGCAAGACGACGGCAACCGAAAGTACGATCGACGTTGCGGTTGTGGCCGTTTTTTTTTCCGGCTCACCTTCCAGTCTCTCCGGCACAACGCAGGTATCGTCAAAGTAAAGTGAGGTTCTCTGTCGAAGGGGAAGTCTGCGGTCGGGGAAAGACGAGAAAGGAACGCGTCAGACAAGGAAGGAAGCGCCAACGTGGGGGAAAACGAGACGTCCGTTTGAAATGCGGGGGAAATCTAAGGGACGGTATGGGCGGGTCTCTGATACTTACTTTCGTGGTTGTTTTGGTAGAAGCCCGGACCTCCGAACGATGACTGACAGTTGGGCACTTCTGTAACACAAGGAGGACGAGTTTATAAATATATTTTCAGCATCTGCCTCACAGACACCAAAACGTTTGTACTGACGCTTCTGCACAAGCTTAAATAAAGGGGCTCCGATGTCTCAGACATGGGGTCTGGGTGGGCCGGAGGGACGAGTAATATTGATGCAAGTGGCGGACATCAGCTACCCTTGGCGCATGGCGGTAACCATAGAAACACTGGCGAGTCCTTTGGATGTGCCCACTGTCCACCCCCACCTGCGGCCTCTTCTTACACAACTGCTGGGCCCAAAAACACCGAGAGACACACACACGCAAGCACACACACACACACACAACACACACACACACACACACACACACACACACACACACACACACACACACACACACACACACACACACACACACACACACACACACACACACACACACACACACACACACACACACACACACGCCTGGCCCCCCGGGCAGCGACCAGAGCCCAGTCCAGTCCAGTCCAGCACAGCCAAATCCCAGCCCAGTCCAGCACGGCCAGAGACCAGCCAAAGTCCAGCACGGCCAGAGACCAGTCCAGCACGGCCCAGAGACCAGTCCAGCACGGCCAGAGACCAGTCCAGCACGGCCAGAGACCAGTCCAGCACGGCCGCGTGTCCACAGAGGATAAATAAATAGGATTAGCGAGCAGGGTCGCTAAATTAACTCTGTCACAATCAAGTTAGGCCCGTCCACCGGGGTTCCGGGCGGTCTTCGCTCGCCCTGCATATCCTCCGTATCCGGTCTTCCTGTCAGCTGATAAGAAAACCAGAGCTCAAGCGTACCAAATGTCTCATCTAGTGGCCGTCCCCGTTTATTTCTATAAGGGACGAGGAGTCTTTAGGGAATTGGGCTCCTCGTCTCCAATTAACGCTGAGAAGACGAAAAACGGCATCGCATCCCGAGCCCATGAGGAGCTCAGAGGATCCATCGCGACGATCAGCGGGCGGCCTGCGTGTTCCGCAGCGAGCCGAGCGGGCGGTGAAGCGCAGCGCGACGGCAGGGAGAAAAACGAGGAGGACGAGGCCGAGGAGGAGGCGGGCGATGAAGAATTGCTGGCAGCGTGGGAGTCGGCCTCAAAATACACAAACACAAGATGAACCACAGTAGACGCTGGTAGCTCTGACCATATACACACACACACCTCATACCATCGGGAACGCTGGTAGCTCTGACCATATACACACACACCTCATACCATCGGGCACGCTGGTAGCTCTGACCATATACACACACACCTCATACCATCGGGAACGCTGGTAGCTCTGACCATATACACACACACCTCATACCATCGGGCACGCCGGTAGCTCTGACCATATACACACACACCTCATACCATCGGGGACGCCGGTAGCTCTGACCATATACACACACACCTCATACCATCGGGGACGCCGGTAGCTCTGACCATATACACACACACCTCATATTATATGAGCTTTATATGTTCTATCATCACCGACCACATGCATGATAGTATTGTCATTCTAATGTGTTTTATATGAGCTTTATATGTTCTATCATCACATGCATGATAGTATTGTCATTCTAATGTGTTTTATATGAGCTTTATATGTTCTATCATCACCGACCACATGCATGATAGTATTGTCATTCTAATGTGTTTTATATGAGCTTTATATGTTCTATCATCACATGCATGATAGTATTGTCATTCTCATGTGTTTTTTTGTTTCATTGTTCTCTCCTCTTCTTATTATTCGTATGATAAAACATTCAATTGTTCTGCAGCCTCCACATTGTGGCTCCGCTGCCTCTCTTGGCCTCTTTTGTTTTCATTTTGTCTCATTAGCGCTCCGAGGAAAAAGGTTGGAGACCCCACTAGAGGCTAGAGGCTACACTCGAGGCTACACTAGAGGCTAGATGCTACACTAGAGGCTACACTAGAGGCTAGATGCTACACTAGAGGCTACACTAGAGGCTACACTAGAGGCTAGAGTGCTACACTAGAGGCTAGATGCTACACTAGAGGCTACACTAGAGGCTAGATGCTACACTAGAGGCTAGACGCTAGATGCTACACTAGAGGCTACACTAGAGGCTAGACGCTACACTACAGGCTGGAGGCTACACTAGAGGCTAGATGCTACACTAGAGGCTACACTAGAGGCTAGACGCTACACTACAGGCTAGAGGCTACACTAGAGGCTAGAGGCTACACTACAGGCTACACTAAAGGCTAAAGGCTACACTAGAGGCTACACGCTACACTAGAGGCTACACTAGAGGCTAGATGCTACACTAGAGGCTAGACACTACACTACAGGCTAGATGCTACACTAGAGGCTACACTAGAGGCTACACTAGAGGCTAGATGCTACACTAGAGGCTACACTAGAGGCTACACTAGAGGCTAGAGGCTACACTACAGGCTACACTACAGGCTAAAGGCTACACTAGCGGCTACACTAGAGGCTACACTAGAGGCTAGACGCTACACTAGAGGCTAGAGGCTACACTAGAGGCTACACTAGAGGCTAGATGCTACACTAGAGGCTACACTAGAGGCTAGACGCTACACTAGAGGCTAGAGGCTACACTAGAGGCTACACTACAGGCTAGAGGCTACACTAGAGGCTACACTAGAGGCTACACTACAGGCTAGAGGCTACACTAGAGGCTACACTACAGGCTAGAGACTACACTAGAGGCTACACTACAGGCTAGAGACTAGGCTAGAGACTACACTAGAGGCTACACTAGAGGCTACACTACAGGCTAGAGGCTACACAAGAGGCTACACTACAGGCTAGAGGCTACACTAGAGGCTAGAGGCTACACTAGAGGCTACACTAGAGGCTACACTACAGGCTAGAGATTACACTAGAGGCTACACTACAGGCTAGAGGCTACACTAGAGGCTACACTAGAGGCTAGAGGCTACACTAGAGGCTAGAGGCTACACTAGAGGCTACACTAGAGGCTAGAGTTTACACTAGAGGCTAGAGGCTACACTAGAGGCTACACTAGAGGCTAGAGGCTACACTAGAGGCTAGAGGCTACACTAGAGGCTACACTAGAGGCTACACTAGAGGCTAGAGGCTACACTAGAGGCTAGAGGCTACACTAGAGGCTACACTAGAGGCTACACTAGAGGCTACACTAGAGGCTAGAGGCTACACTAGAGGCTAGAGGCTACACAAGAGGCTACACTACAGGCTAGAGGCTACACTACAGGCTAGAAACTACAGTACAGGCTAGAGGCTACACTGTAG
>PIJE02002697.1:17122-37122 GCA_002895965.2 Coryphaenoides rupestris
AGTGACCCAGATCTATTTCAAGGTAGGTACATCGACGACGTGTCTCCTAACCTGGCTGGCTGACCCACTTACTTTTTGCCCTTGGAGGCTTAAGCAGATCCAGGAGACGCACTTCTACTTTCCATGGTGGTGGAGGTGGTGGTGGTGGTGGTGGTGGTGGGGGGGGATTAGGACCGTTAGCGTGTGTGTTTGCGGGTGGGTTTTAGCGTGTGTGTTTGTGCGCGCCTGGAGCTACGCTGGCCTCTAAAGATCACAGACATGCGTCACGTGGGGGGGGGGGGGGGCAGAACAAACAGGGCCTGGAACATTCCTCCAACCCCCGTGGGCGAGTGTTCACACACCTGGAGTCAGGATGTGTGCTCGCTCGCGGGGCTATAAGCTGGACACGCGTGACGTAACACACGCGGCGCTACGCTCGCTCCCTCGCCACCACTCACCGGAATCAAAGCGGAAGTCCCGCGGCTCCTGTTTGATGGCCAAGGGATGGAAGGCACCCTGAGCCGGTCCCTGGTGTGGCCCCACGGCGGGGAGCCCTTCCTCTGTGTACCGCGCATCCATAAGCTCCTGCTTGAAGCCCTGCGGGGGGGGGGGAGGCATGGCGACCAGGGGCTCGGACATCTGCCGGTGGTACGGCGGTCGGCCGTCGCGGGCCGCTCCGCCGCCGCCGGCCGACCGGGCCAGGTACTGGGAGCAGGGCTGGCTCTCGGACGGCGGGAACGGTAGGCACGGCTCCGACATCTGCCTCTGGAACCTGGCCGAGGCAGACGCAGCGGAAGGTGATGAAGTTATTGGTTGTTGACAGACACCCGAGAGATCATTTTCATGCATTCAAAGGGTGCCGCAGTCTAATTCTGGCCCAGGCTTTTCAAATGCATTGGATTACAGTGGGATCCTTACTACCTCCCACTGAGCCAACAACATCCTAATTTCTAGAAACAAACCGAGCATCTATAACTGTACGGGATATTAACGGCTGCTCTCGCATGTACGCTCTTGGCTCCTCAATTAGGGCGCCATCGCTTTTGCATATGGACTGATATTTCAGCTGCTGATGAAATGCACCGCAACCCACAGCAGCCTGTAGACACCGGGAGCAGCTCTCAGCATTGCGCAGCAGGAGGGCTGGGAGCTGCTGGGAGCTGCTGCTGGGAGCTGCTGGGAGCTGCTGCGAGCGGAGAAGGTGTTCACACAAGAGGAGCGCTTCCTCCGAGCGCTCAGACATCCAGTGGCCGTCACACCACAAGCAGCAACCGCAGGAGAAGGCGATGTGACGCCACGCTGCACACCACTCCACCCCCAATATCAGCATTAGCGAAAGCTATTAAAGCGGTAACACAACCCCTCCGAGCTGCCGCCATTAGCAACGGAAAAGTACATTTAGAGCAGCGGTCACACCGGGTCAAGAGTTGCATGCACGTTCCGGTCTACAGCCCAGAACGCTTCATCCGGCAAAGCGAGGACAGCGATCCGTCCGCCCGGCCGCTTACCTGTGCTGCTCGGGGCGGAAGCCGGCCGCGTCCTGGGTGAGCGGGGGGCGGGGCACGGCGAACGGCGGGCTGGGGCCATGTGACTGCAGCGGCCGCTGGGCGGGAGCGCCGGGGTTCGCCAGAGGCCGAGCCTGACCCCGCGGGTGCGCCCGCTCGCCGACGGGGTGGGCCGCGGCGCTGCCGGCGGGGGGGGGTGCGCGGGGGGACGCCGGCGCGGAGGGCGGAGTTAGCGGCTTGAACGCCGGCTGCGCGGGCTTCCTGTCGTAGGCACTGCGGACGAGGTGCAGGGAGGTTATGATGACATCACCTGGGCTCATGAGCACGCCAAGAGGACGGAGATGGGAAGGACGCGGTACCTGTAGCTGTAAAGGCACTTCTCGCCGTAGGGCGCGGGGCTCCTGGCCTTTGGGCGGCAGGGAGACCGGTCCTGGCGGCAGGGAGACCGGTCTTTGGAGGGACTCAGCTCTCGCTTGATCTTGGTGGCCGGGGGGCCGTGGAACATCACTGCACCCGGAGACCAGAGACACAAACACATGAGACATGCTGCAGATCTCCCACTAACCCAATCCACACACACAAAGTGCTGCCGTTATCTTAACCACGTTTCAAATTGGTAGCTAGAAAAATGGATGTATGGACAGTGTCTGCGTATTCCCAGGACTGACAGAGCCACTTAGAAGCCATTTATCACCGGTCTTAATGACGGTGACAGAGGGGCCTGAAACCACCATACTATCTCAGACACACACACACACACACACACACACACACACACACACACACACACACACACACACACACACACACACACACACACACACACACACACACACACACACACACACACACACACACACACACACACACACACACACACGCACAATCAAAGCCCTCTTTGCTGATAACATTACTGGGAGGACAGTCAATAGCCATGAATCAGTGTGGTGTAATTCAATGATTGTGAACGATTTTCTTCCCTGCCAGTGTAACCATTAGACAGCGGCTGCAGCGCAGATCGCCTGCACTTTCCTGGGCGCCACATAATGGGAGGCAGAAACTGGATCCCAGCATGGAGGTGAGCCGCCCAGTACAGCACCCTGGGTCCTGACCTTCACCCTGATGGGCGCATGGAGAGCCAACAATGAGCATCGCTCACGCTCCCGGCGTGGTCGACGCTGCTAAATACTGGGCCCCAGGTGGTCAGACGCTGCTAAATACTGGGCCCCAGGTGATAAACGCGGCTAAATACTGGGCCCCAGGTGGTCAAACGCTGCTAAATACTGAGCCCCAGGTGGTCAGACACTGCTAAATACTGGGCCCCAGGTGGTCAGACGCTGCTAAATACTGGGCCCCAGGTGGTCAGACGCTGCTAAATACTGGGCCCCAGGTGATCCACACTGCCTTGCTGTGTTCCGTGGCTTCTCTCTCTTCAGAGTTGAGGTGAATATTAAGTACAATTCTAAATATCAGGGCAGCTGGGCAGTGTATGATCAGCAGTGGAAGTTAGCAGCCATGGCCCGGCTCAGTTGATGCAGACATTCTTCTGGGCCTCGTGGTTCCAGGAACTGGTTATCGGGCACAGTGGGAGACAGAACCCCCCCCCCCCACCATGTGACGTCCGGCCGACTGCAGGGGCCATGCAGTCGGTGCTGGGAGCCAGAGCCACTGAATAGGCAGCCTGTGTGAGAGGCTGGAACACCCGCCTGCTCAGAGCAGTCTCTGCCAATTGCCAATCACACACACACACAAAGTACAAGGTCAAGGGCTGCATGGCTGAGACACTTGACTGAACAGTTTATGGCAGGCCTTCAGTCTTCAGTTCCTGCCTGGGCCTTCAGTCTTCAGTTCCTGCCTGGGCCTTCAGTCTTCAGTCCCTGCCTGGGCATTCCGTCTTCAGTCCCTGCCTGGGCATTCAGTCTTCAGTCCCTGCCTGGGCATTCAGTCTTCAGTCCCTGCCTGGGCATTCAGCCTTCAGTCCCTGCCTGGGCTTTCAGTCTTCAGTCCCTGCCTGGGCCTTCAGTCTTCAGTCCCTGCCTGGGCCTTCAGCCTTCAAGTCCCTGCCTGGGCCTTCAGCCTTCAGTCCCTGCCTGGGCCTTCAGCCTTCAGTCCCTGCCTGGGCCTTCAGCCTTCAAGTCCCTGCCTGGGCCTTCAGCCTTCAAGTCCCTGCCTGGGCCTTCAGCCTTCAAGTCCCTGCCTGGGCCTTCAGCCTTCAAGTCCCTGCCTGGGCCTTCAGCCTTCAAGTCCCTGCCTGGGCCTTCAGCCTTCAGTCCCTGCCTGGGCCTTCAGCCTTCAGTCCCTGCCTGGGCCTTCAGTCCCTGCCTGGGCCTTTAGCCTTCAGTCCCTGCCTGGGCCTTGCAGGCTTTCAAGTCCCTGCCTGGGCCTTTCAGTCATTCAGTCTTTCAGTCCCTGCCTGGGCGCTTCAGCCTTCAGTCCCTGCCTGGGGCCTTCAGCCTTCAAGTCCCCTGCCCTGGGCCTTCAGCCCTTCACAGTCCCCTGCCTGGGCCTTCAGCGCTTCTAGTCCCCTTGCCTGGGGCGCCTTCAGCCGTCAAAGTCCACGGCCTGGCCTTCAGCCTTCAAGTCCCTCTGCCTGGGCCCTTCCAGCCTTCAAGTCCCTGCCCTGGGCCTTCAGCCTTCAAGTCCCTGCCTGGGCCTTCAGCCTTCAGTCCCTGCCTGGGCCTTCAGCCTTCAAGTCTGCCTGGGCCTTCAGCCTTCAGTCCCTGCCTGGGCCTTCAGCCTCTGCCTGGGCCTTCAGCCCCTGCCCGTAGGTCCCTTGCCTTGAGCCTTCGGGCCCTGCCTGGGCCTTCAGCCCCTGCCTGTAGGTCCATTGCTCTGAGCGTTCGGTCCCTGCCTGGGCCCAGCGTTACAGAATGGACTGTACATGTCAAAGCATGAACCATGAGAATATATTGCAGCTCTGCAGGTGAGCCAGTGGTCACTTTGCACCCACTGTGGCTTGAGAAGGAACCTGGACGAAAGACAGGGACCACGCCCTGCCTCCGCCTCCGCCTCCTCCTCCAGAGCAGACGCAACATAAACAAGCCAGGCGTGGTGGCGGCTCCAAGGCAGAGAGGGCTGAGACGCCTGAAGCACGACATTGAACATCTTCGAATATTTCCTTTGGCATCTCCGCTAAAACTCAAAGTGCAGAGACAAACGTGAGATGGGTGGTTAGGGAGGACCAGGGGCTAGCTGCCCCACAGTACTGGGCTTAGCTCCCCACGCCCCTCACCTCCACCCCCCCCAGTCTCCTGGAATCCTGCGCCAAACGGCCGGCCGGAGTGCGAAGGGAGTGTGAAATGAGATTAGTCTGTGCGCTCACGTGACGCTGCACGGCCACCGGACGATTACACTCCAAGATGGAGATGAGGACGAGAGAGGGAGAGAGGGGGAGGGAGAGAGAGAGAGAGAGAGAGAGAGAGAGAGAGAGCGAGAGGGAGATAGTTTGTGTGGAAAAGTATAATTTATTGGGAGGCATAAAAAGACTTGTGGAGGCCAGCCAAACAAGGCCTCAAAAGTAGCCGACAATCTGCCAAGAAAAACTGTCAAAGGAACAGTGAGAGAGAGAGAGATAGAGAGAACGCACCAGAGATTACACTGTTGTCCACACAGTATTTGTGTGAGTAATAGGCATAATACTCACAGCTATCCGACTGGAAATCTGGAACAAACTGTTCGTCATCAGGCACATGTGCTGTAGAGAGAGAGAGCGAGCGAGCGAGAAAATCATTCATTTTGCAGAGACTAGAAAATAAAAGAGTTGTGCGTTGTTTTGGCTGCAATTTGTAATCGCAATACAGTTAGACATATTTAGAAATGGATATAGAATAAATAAATTATAAATAAAAATAAGAATAAACCCAGGGAGGTCTTGGTTAGCACCTTCCACTTCACAGTGGAAGACTTTGTTCCCCTCAAGTTAATCTTTAGCCTCTCCCGTTGCCAAACATCCCCCCGTCTGCCATTGAGTATGGTTCCTTCCAACAACGCAAGCTTTGAAAACAAAATGTGTTCGTCCCCCTCGGCTGAACTGGTAGTCCTACTGTGGGACAGAATGAACTCCACTGGACCGCAAAGGGACACTCAACCCACCTTCTGCAATCCAGATCTCTTGTAACTGACTGAGGTCTTGGAAGAGCTCTAGGGGGAGGAATATGAAAAGAGAACAAACGAGTATCATGGTTCATGTACTTGTAATTGCATGCACACTCACCCAACTCAAACGGAAGCGCTCCAAATGTGGAAATGAACACCATGGCAACGCTGAGCTGCACTCCAAAAGTACCCTGGTGGGGTGGGGGGGGGGGGGGGGTTGAGCCAGCCAATTACCTTCTGTGTCCAGAGCGAGTTCGGAGTCAACAAACTTCCTCTTCCTGTCGGTGAAGGGTCTGCCGTACGCCAGCTCCTCGCACGGAGACTTGTGCTGCGATGGGAGAGAGGAACACAGCAGGTTCACCGACCGAGAACATCCCCGGGACCGGCCCCGGAACATCCCCGGGACTGGCCCCGGAGCATCCCCGGGACCGGCCCCGGAGCAGCCCCGGGACCGGCCCCGGAGCAGCCCCGGGACCGGCCCCGGCCCCGGCCCCGGAGCATCCCCCGGGACCAACCCATAACATCCCATAACATGACACTGTCACCAAGCAGGCATGTCCAGCTCCAGTCTGCTGGTGGGTAGCGTCGTGGGCAGCGGGGATAGCGTCCAGCCACTTACGTCGGGTGGGACCATGAATGGTACTTGCTGGTCATAGAATCCGTCCATGTTATCTGGGTGTGTGGGGGGGTGGTGGGGGGGCGTCCGAGGGGGCGGGGCCTGGCTCACCACCTCGATCCGGTTCACTTTAGACAAGATGGGGACGGAAACAAGTTAAGGACCGGAAGTGACCCCCATTTATAAAGAAATGACGACACAATATACAGTATATCACGTGCATATACAAGAGAACACAGTTTACTGTAAATTGTGTGAAAGAAAACTACTTCAACTGCCCTTTAATACAAATAAAACATTTGAATGCCGATTTACACACGTTATGTGATGGTTCTATGGGTTATATAATCCATCCAGCCATCTGTGAACCCATTAGAGACTCAAACATAATCAGCTTAAGACACTTAAAACGGAAGAGTGCCGTTAGAGACATGGGCAACACATGCAACACCAAATATCTATTTAAAGCAGACAGGGGCCCCGATACGAGGAGGCACGAATGATGTTGCATTAAATTACACCCTCTCTGGTGATGTTTAAAAGGCACATCGTCGGCCTATTGACTCATTCCGCCTTAACGCAATCAACTAACTTTTCAACTCAGAGATACATGACTTGTAAGATAAGAGATGAGATGAGATGAGATGGAACTTTATTGATCCCCGAGGGAAATTCTTGTGCCAAGTTGCACAGAATAAAACAGCAGAATAATAAAATCACAGATGTACAAATGTACAGTGAAGTATGTCCTAGGAGAAGTATAAAAACAAGATAAGATATTCAGTCAGCAGAAACAATTTGGCAATAATTGAAGTGCAATAATAATAATGGAAAGAGGAAGTATTGCATATGATGTGAAGAATATTAAGAGACATGAGCTCAGTGTCTCCAGACTAATAAAGCAGAAGCAACCCCCATGGCCCCTCCCCCAGGGGCCCCTTGTTTTTCTCAATGAAGTGAAACTTGATCCGTGAGGAACAAACTGGGGCTCCATTCACACATCCCAGACGCACACAGAGAGCCCAGTACTATAGTAGTATCGACTGTAGTATCCCACTGGATACTACTATAGTAGTACACAGTATAACACAGTGCCGTGTGAGACTACACTAGACGACACTATGTGAGGATGAACACAAAGATCCAGATTGTACAGAGGATGCACACTTCTCTGTCTCCAAGCCTGCAGCTGAAATTAAGCAGAATAATGTGAATAATGTGAATAATCAGAGCATTAAGTCTCCTAAAGTCCTACCTGGTGAGCAGAGAGATGATCCTGGAGGGGTCAGAGTGCAGCACAAAGTGTGTTAAAGTGTGTTAAAGTGTATTAAAGTGTGTGAAGGTGGAGGAGCTGCTGCTGCTGCGTCCCTGACCGTCAGCACACTGAGGAGCCGCCGCCGCTGCTGCTGCTGCTCCTCCCGCTGCAGCCGAGGACGCTGCGCTGGTTGGCGGAGCCGCGGTGTTCGTCAACGTCGCCGCCCAATCGCGACTGACTCCGCGCGCTCTAGAGCCCGCCTCTAGAGCCCGCCTCCCGACCAATCACAGCGCAGCAATACTGGGGGGGGGGGGGTGTTTATGAATGGCTTCGTTTCATTCACGTTTCTGTCCACGTCTGTCGTGACGTCACGGCCGAGAGGATTTAAAGAGCCAGTACCACAGAGAAAGAGAGAGAGAAGAGAGAGAGAGAGAGAGAGAGAGAGAGGAGAGAGAGAGAGAGAGAGAGAGAGAGAGAGAGAGAGATAGTAGATAGAGATAGAGAGATAGAGAGAGAGAGAGATAGGATAGATACAGTATAGATAGAGAGATAGAGAGAGGATAGAGAGATAGAGATAGATTAAGCATCAGGTAATAGAGAATAGAGTGATAGAGAGAGAGATAGAGAGAGGAGAGAGAGAAGAGAGGAGATACGAGTGATTAGAGAATAGAGATAGAGAGATAAGATAGAGAGAGAGAGATAGATAGAGTAGAGATAGAGGAGAGAGAGAGAGATAGGATAGATACAGTATAGAGCTAGAGAGAGAGAGAAGAGATAGATAGATACAGTATAGATAGAGAGATAGAGAGAGATAGAGAGATAGAGATAGATAGATACAGTAAAGAGAGATAGAGTGATAGAGAGAGAGATAGAGAGAGAGAGAGATAGAGTGATAGAGAGAGAGATAGAGAGATAGATAGAGAGAGAGATATATATAGATAGAGAGAGAGAGAGAGAGAGAGATAGATAGATAGATAGATAGATACAGTAGATAGATATAGAGAGATAGAGATAGATAGATACAGTAGATAGAGTGATAGAGAGAGATAGATACAGTAGATAGAGAGATAGAGAGAGATAGAATAGAATAGAACTTTATTAATCCCGAAGGAAATTCTTGTGTCAGGTTGCATAACCTGGCATAATAGAGAGAGAGAGAGAGATAGAGAGAGAGAGATACCGTAAATCCTCTAATACTGGGGCCGGGGGCCTTTATTTATTTACTGAGCCGCAAAGAGCACCAGGCCTTTGTTGGAGGCAGGCTTATATTAGAGGCAGGCCTTTAGTTCTTAAAATTCTCAACTGTCTCTTTAAAAGTCACGTCAAACTTTCGTGTGGTCGGCGCCATGTTTGTTTCTTCTTCTCTGGTATCTCTGTGTTACGTAGACACGTCGTGTTGTGTTGCCATGTTTGTTTCTTCTTCTCTGGTATCTCTGTGTTACGTAGACACGTCGTGTTGTGTTGCCATGTTTGTTTCTTCTTCTCTGGTATCTCTGTGTTACGTAGACACGTCGTGTTGTGTTGCCATGTTTGTTTCTTCTTCTCTGGTATCTCTGAGTTACGTAGACACGTCGTGTTGTGTTGCCATGTTTGTTTCTTCTTCTCTGGTATCTCTGTTACGTAGACACGTCGTGTTGTGTTGCCATGTTTGTTTCTTCTTCTCTGGTATCTCTGTTACGTAGACACGTCGTGTTGTGTTGTCATGTTTGTTTCTTCTTCTCTGGTCGCTCTGTGTTACGTAGACACGTCGTGTTGTGTTGCCATGTTTGTTTCTTCTTCTCTGGTATCTCTGTTACGTAGACACGTCGTGTTGTGTTGTCATGTTTGTTTCTTCTTCTCTGGTATCTCTGTTACGTAGACACGTCGTGTTGTGTTGCCATGTTTGTTTCTTCTTCTCTGGTATCTCTGTGTTACGTAGACACGTCGTGTTGTGTTTGTCATGTTTGTTTCTTCTTCTCTGTCGCTCTGTGTTACGTAGACACGTCGTGTTGTGTTGTCATGTTTGTTTCTCTTCTCTGGTATCTCTGTGTTACGTAGACACGTCGTGTTGTGTTGTCATGTTTGTTTCTTCTTCTCTGGTAATCTCTGTTACGTAGACACGTCGTGTTGTGTTGTCATGTTTGTTTCTTCTTCTCTGGTCGCTCTGTGTTACGTAGACACGTCGTGTTGTGTTGCCATGTTTGTTTCTTCTTCTCTGGTATCTCTGTTACGTAGAACACGTCGTGTTGTGTTGTCATGTTTGTTTCTTCTTCTCTGGTCGCTCTGTGTTACGTAGACACGTCGTGTTGTGTTGCCATGTTTGTTTCTTCTTCTCTGGTCGATCTGTGTTACGTAGACACGTCGTGTTGTGTTGCCATGTTTGTTTCTTCTTCTCTGGTATCTCTGTGTTACGTAGACACGTCGTGTTGTGTTGCCATGTTTGTTTCTTCTTCTCTGGTATCTCTGTGTTACGTAGACACGTCGTGTTGTGTTGCCATGTTTGTTTCTTCTTCTCTGGTATCTCTGTGTTACGTAGACACGTCGTGTTGTGTTGCCATGTTTGTTTCTTCTTCTCTGGTATCTCTGTGTTACGTAGACACGTCGTGTTGTGTTGCCATGTTTGTTTCTTCTTCTCTGGTATCTCTGTGTTACGTAGACACGTCGTGTTGTGTTGCCATGTTTGTTTCTTCTTCTCTGGTATCTCTGTTACGTAGACACGTTGTGTTGTGTTGCCATGTTTGTTTCTTCTTCTCTGGTATCTCTGTGTTACGTAGACACGTCGTGTTGTGTTGTCATGTTTGTTTCTTCTTCTCTGGTCGCTCTGTGTTACGTAGACACGTTCGTGTTGTGTTGTCATGTTTGTTTCTTCTTCTCTGGTATCTCTGTGTTACGTAGACACGTCGTGTTGTGTTGCCATGTTTGTTTCTTCTTCTCTGGTATCTCTGTTACGTAGACACGTCGTGTTGTGTTGCCATGTTTGTTTCTTCTTCTCTGGTATCTCTGTGTTACGTAGACACGTCGTGTTGTGTTGCCATGTTTGTTTCTTCTTCTCTGGTCGCTCTGTGTTACGTAGACACGTCGTGTTGTGTTGCCATGTTTGTTTCTTCTTCTCTGGTCGCTCTGTGTTACGTAGACACGTCGTGTTGTGTTGCCATGTTTGTTTCTTCTTCTCTGGTCGCTCTGTGTTACGTAGACACGTCGTGTTGTGTTGCCATGTTTGTTTCTTCTTCTCTGGTATCTCTGTGTTACGTAGACACGTCGTGTTGTGTTGCCATGTTTGTTTCTTCTTCTCTGGTATCTCTGTGTTACGTAGACACGTCGTGTTGTGTTGCCATGTTTGTTTCTTCTTCTCTGGTATCTCTGTGTTACGTAGACACGTCGTGTTGTGTTGCCATGTTTGTTTCTTCTTCTCTGGTATCTCTGTGTTACGTAGACACGTTGTGTTGTTGTTGTCATGTTTGTTTCTTCTTCTCTGGGTCGCTTCTGTGTTACGTAGACACGTCGTGTTGTGTTTTCCATGTTTGTTTCTTCTTCTCTGGTATCTCTGTGTTACGTAGACACGTCGTGTTGTGTTGCCATGTTTGTTTCTTCTTCTCTGGTTCGTCTGTGTTACGTAGACACGTCGTGTTGTGTTGCCATGTTTGTTTCTTCTTCTCTGGTATCTCTGTGGTTACATAGACACGTCGTGTTGTGTTGCCATGTTTGTTTCTTCTTCTCTGGTAGCTCTGTGTTATGTAAGACACGTCGTGTTGTGTTGCCATGTTTGTTTCTTCTTCTCTGGTATCTCTGTGTTACGTAGAACACGTCGTGTTGTGTTGCCATGTTTGTTTCTTCTTCTCTGGTATCTCTGTGTTACGTAGAACACGTCGTGTTGTGTTGCCATGTTTGTTTCTTCTTCTCTGGTATCTCTGTTACGTAGACACGTTGTGTTGTGTTGGCCATGTTTGTTTCTTTCTTCTCTGGTATCCTCTTGTTTACGTAGACACGTCGTGTTGTGTTGTCATGTTTGTTTCTTCTTCTCTGGTCGCTCTGTGTTACGTAGACACGTCGTGTTGTGTTGTCATGTTTGGTTTCTCTTCTCTGGTCATCTGTGTTACGTAGACACGTCGTGTTGTGTTGTCATGTTTGTTTTCTTCTTCTCTGGTATCTCTGTGTTACGTAGACACGTCGTGTTGTGTTGCCATGTTTGTTTTCTTCTTCTCTGGTATCTCTGTGTTACCGTAGACACGTCGTGTTGTGTTGCCATGTTTGTTTCTTCTTCTCTGTATCTCGTGTTACGTAGACACGTTGTGTTGTGTTGCCCATGTTTGTTTCTTCTTCTCTGGTATCTCTGTGTTACGTAGACACGTCGTGTGTTGTGTTGGCCATGTTTGTTTCTTCTTCTCTGGTCGCTCTGTGTTACGTAGACACGTTGTGTTGTGTTGTCATGTTTGTTTCTTCTTCTCTGGTCGCTCTGTGTTACGTAGACACGTTGTGTTGTGTTGTCATGTTTGTTTCTCTTCTCTGGTAGCTCTGTGTTACGTAGACACGTTGTGTTGTGTTGTCATGTTTGTTTCTCTTCTCTGGTCGCTCTGTTACGTAGACACGTTGTGTTGTGTTGTCATGTTTGTTTCTTCTTCTCTGGTAGCTCTGTGTTACGTAGACACGTTGTGTTGTGTTGTCATGTTTGTTTCTCTTCTCTTGTCGCTCTGTGTTACGTAGACACGTTGTGTTGTGTTGTCATGTTTGTTTCTCTTCTCTGGTAGCTCTGTTACGTAGACACGTTGTGTTGTGTTGTCATGTTTGTTTCCTTCTTCTCTGGTAGCTCTGTGTTACGTAAGACAACGGTTGTGTTGTGTTGTCCATTTGTTTCTTTCTTCCTCTGGTATCTCTTGTGTTAACGTAAGACTACGTCGTGTTGTGTTGTCCATGTTTTGTTTCTTCTTCTCTGGTCGCTCTGTGTTACGTAGACACGTTGTGTTGTGTTGTCATGTTTGTTTCTTCTTCTCTGGTCGCGCCCACCCGCAACGCAGACAGCTTTCAGTCTGGTCACTGAGGAAGTTGCGGATGAGATGGATCAGACGGTGGTGTAGCTTTGGGATCATCAGATGCCTTTGGATGGCGTTGAAAGCAGAGCTGAAGTCCCAAAGGAGGATCCTGACAGAGGTTGCCTGGATGCTGGAGGAGGAGGTGCAGCAAGCAGGCCACCGCGTCCTCTGTGTCCCTTTTAAGCCTTGTAGGCAAATCGGAGGGGGTCCAGTTGTGGAGCGACAACTGGCAGGATGATGTTGAGTGGCAGCTTCTCCAGGCACTTCGTTATTACGGATGTGAGGGCAACGGGGCGGTAGTGGTTGGGTTCTGTAGGCCGGGGTTTTTTTGGGTACAGGGATTATGGTAGCAGTTTTAATAATAATAATAATAAAAATAGTATATAAAATACAGAACAAATGATAACAAATGTTAAATGATATAATAAATAATGGCACCGCAGGTCACCTACTGGTCCTGGGAGCCCTCCGGTAATCCACCCGGAGTAAATATACACCTGGCGGCTACATCCAGCACTGTCACGCCTTCAGAGGAGAGATCCATACCTGGAGAAGTCTCAAGAGAGAGCCAGAGAGATCACGACACAGAGATCACGAGAGAGATCACGAGAGAGATCACGAGAGAGAGATCACGAGACAGAGATCACGAGAGAGATCACGACACAGAGATCACGAGAGAGATCACGACACAGAGATCACAAGAGAGAGATCACAAGAGAGATCACAAGAGAGAGATCACGAGAGAGATCACAACACAGAGATCACGACACAGAGATCACAAGAGAGATCACGACACAGAGATCACAAGAGAGATCATGACACAGAGATCACAAGAGAGAGATCAAAAGAGAGATCACAAACAGAGATCACAAGAGAGATCACAACAGAGAGATCAAAAGAGAGATCACAACAGAGATCACAAGAGAGAGACCACAAGAGAGATCACAAGAGAGAGATCACAGGAGAGATCACAACAGAGAGATCACAAGAGAGATCACAACAGAGAGACCACAAGAGAGATCACAAGAGAGAGACCACAAGAGAGATCACAGGAGAGATCACAACAGCGAGATCACAACAGCGAGATCACGACACAGAGATCACAATAGCGAGATCACAACAGCGAGATCACAACAGAGATCACAAGAGAGAGATCACAATAGAGATCACAAGAGA
Source organism: Coryphaenoides rupestris (assembly GCA_002895965.2). NCBI lineage: Eukaryota > Metazoa > Chordata > Actinopteri > Gadiformes > Macrouridae > Coryphaenoides > Coryphaenoides rupestris. The sequence continues at coordinate 30,755 of PIJE02002697.1, forward strand.
GAGATCACAACAGAGATCACGACACAGAGATCACAAGAGAGAGATCACAAGAGAGATCACGACACAGAGATCACAAGAGAGATCATGACACAGAGATCACAAGAGAGAGATCAAAAGAGAGATCACAACAGAGATCACAAGAGAGAGACCACAAGAGAGATCACAAGAGGGAGATCACAGGAGAGATCACAACAGAGAGATCACAAGAGAGAGATCACAAGAGAGAGATCAAAAGAGAGATCACAACAGAGAGACCACAAGAGAGATCACAAGAGAGAGACCACAAGAGAGAGACCACAAGAGAGATCACAGGAGAGATCACAACAGCGAGATCACAACAGCGAGATCACAACACAGAGATCACAATAGCGAGATCACAACAGCGAGATCACAACAGCGAGATCACAAGAGAGAGATCACAAGAGAGACATCACAACAGCGAGATCACAACACAGAGATCACAAGAGAGAGATCACAAGAGAGATCACAAGAGAGAGATCACAAGAGAGAGATCACAACACAGAGATCACGACACAGAGATCACAAGAGAGAGATCACAAGAGAGAGATCACAAGAGCGAGATCACAAGAGAGAGATCACAACAGCGAGATCACGACACAGAGATCACAAGAGAGAGATCACAAGAGAGAGATCACGACACAGAGATCACAAGAGAGAGATCACAAGAGAGAGATCACAAGAGAGATCACGAGAGAGATCACAAGAGAGAGATCACAAGAGAGAGATCACAAGAGCGAGATCACAAGAGAGAGATCACAACAGAGATCACGACACAGAGATCACGAGAGAGATCACGACACAGAGATCACGAGACAGAGATCACGAGAGAGATCACAAGAGAGAGATCACGAGAGAGATCACAACACAGAGATCACGACACAGAGATCACAAGAGAGATCACGACACAGAGATCACAAGAGAGATCATGACACAGAGATCACAAGAGAGAGATCAAAAGAGAGATCACAACAGAGATCACAAGAGAGATCACAACAGAGAGATCAAAAGAGAGATCACAACAGAGATCACAAGAGAGAGACCACAAGAGAGATCACAAGAGAGAGATCACAGGAGAGATCACAACAGAGAGATCACAAGAGAGATCACAACAGAGAGACCACAAGAGAGATCACAAGAGAGAGACCACAAGAGAGATCACAGGAGAGATCACAACAGCGAGATCACAACAGCGAGATCACGACACAGAGATCACAATAGCGAGATCACAACAGCGAGATCACAACAGAGATCACAAGAGAGAGATCACAATAGAGATCACAAGAGAGAGATCACAACAGAGATCACGACACAGAGATCACAAGAGAGAGATCACAAGAGAGATCACGACACAGAGATCACAAGAGAGATCATGACACAGAGATCACAAGAGAGAGATCAAAAGAGAGATCACAACAGAGATCACAAGAGAGAGACCACAAGAGAGATCACAAGAGGGAGATCACAGGAGAGATCACAACAGAGAGATCACAAGAGAGAGATCACAAGAGAGAGATCAAAAGAGAGATCACAACAGAGAGACCACAAGAGAGATCACAAGAGAGAGACCACAAGAGAGAGACCACAAGAGAGATCACAGGAGAGATCACAACAGCGAGATCACAACAGCGAGATCACAACACAGAGATCACAATAGCGAGATCACAAACAGCGAGATCACAACAGCGAGATCACAAGAGAGAGATCACAAGAGAGACATCACAACAGCGAGATCACAACACAGAGATCACAAGAGAGAGATCACAAGAGAGATCACAAGAGAGAGATCACAAGAGAGAGATCACAACACGAGATCAACGACACAGAGATCACAAGAGAGAGATCACAAAGAGAGAGATCACAAGAGCGAGATCACAAGAGAGAGATCACAACAGCGAGATCACGACACAGAGAATCACAAGAGAGAGATCACAAGAGAGAGATCACGACAACAGAGATCACAAGAGAGAGATCACAAGAGAGAGATCACAAGAGAGATCACGAGAGAGATCACAAGAGAGAGATCACAAGAGAGAGATCACAAGAGGCGAGATCAACAAGAGAGAGATCACAACAGAGATCAAACGACACAGAGATCCGAGAGAGATCACGGACACCGAGATCACGAGACCAGAGATCACGAGAGAGATCACAAGACGAGAGATCACGAGAGAGATCACAGAGATCACGAACACAGAGATCACGAACACAGAGATCAACAAGAGATGAGATCAACCAAGAGAGGAGATCCACAAGAGGCGAAGATCACAAGAGAGAGATCAAAAGAGAGATCACAACAGAGATCAACAAGAGAGATCACAACAGAGAGATCAAAAAGAGAGATCACAACAGAGATCACAAGAGAGAGACCACAAGAGAGATCACAAGAGAGAGATCAACAGGAGAGATCACAACAAGAGATCACAAGAGATGATCACAACAGAGAGACCACAAGAGAGATCACAAGAGAGAGACCACAAGAGAGATCACAGGAGAGATCACAACAGCGAGATCACAACAGCGAGATCAACGACACAGAGATCACAATAGCGAGATCAACAACAGCGAGATCACAACAGAGATCACAAGAGAGAGATTCACAATAGAGATCACAAGAGAGAGTATCACAACAGAGATCACGACACAGAGATCACAAGAGAGAGATCACAAGAGAGATCCACGACACAGAGATCACAAAGAAAGAGATCATGAACACAGGATCACAAGAGAGAGATCAAAAGAGAGATCACAACAGAGATCACAAGAGAGAGACCACAAGAGAGATCACAAGAGGGAGATCACAGGAGAGATCACAAACAGAGAGATCACAAGAGAGAGATCAGCAAGAGAGAGATCAAAAAGAGAGATCACAACAGAGAGAGCCACAAGAGAGATCACAAGAGAGAGACCACAGAAGAGAGACCACAAGAGAGATCACAGGAGAGATCACAACAGCCGAGATCACAACACAGAGATCACAATAAGCGAGATCACAACAGCGAGATCACAACAGCGAGATCACAAGAGAGAGATCACAAGAGAGACATCACAACAGCGAGATCACAACACAGAGATCACAAGAGAGAGATCACAAGAGAGATCACAAGAGAGAGATCACAAGAGAGAGATCACAACACAGAGATCACGACACAGAGATCACAAGAGAGAGATCACAAGAGAGAGATCACAAGAGCGAGATCACGAGAGAGATCACAACAGCGAGATCACGACACAGAGATCACAAGAGAGAGATCACAAGAGAGAGATCACGACACAGAGATCACAAGAGAGAGATCACAAGAGAGAGATCACAAGAGAGATCACAAGAGAGATCACAAGAGAGAGATCACAAGAGAGAGATCACAAGAGAGAGATCACAAGAGAGAGATCACAACAGAGATCACAAGAGAGAGATCACAAGAGAGAGATCACAACAGAGATCACAAGAGAGAGAAGGAACCACGGAGATACAGCACAGTTGTCTGTCCGGTCCCAGTTTACTGAAAATAAAAAGCCTTTAAAATGGGAGAGAGTCTCCTCAGGCCAGAGATGTGACTGGTTCGCTATTAATAGCAAATTGGGAGATAATTCCTTCCTTGTTATCTCAGCAGCTGCATTGAAGACTCCTAAGTGAGGGGCTGGCTGTCGTAGAACCGCCTCTCTCTCTCTCTCTATATCTCTCTCTCTCTCTCTCTCTCTCTGTCTCTCGGTGTCTCTCTCTCTCTCTCTCTCTCTCTCTCTCTCTCTCTCTCTCTCTCTCTCTGTCTCTCTCTCATCTCTCCCTGTGCTTTGTGGTTTCATCTGCACTCACGGTTGCTTCCGACTGTACCGTCGATTCATCCTAATATCACTAATACCTCTCAGATGTGTGTGTGTGTGTGTGTGTGTGTGTGCGTGTGTGTGCGTGTGTGTGTGTGTGTGTGCGTGTGTGTGCGTGTGTGTGCGCGTGTGTGTGTGTGTGCGTGTGTGTGTGTGTGCTGCACAGACGAAAGGACAGAATGCAATTCAATGTGTTTTGTTGTTTTATTTTGATCAATCTCTTAGTCCATTAAAATGCAGACAAACTAACAGTGAGGGCGAGAGAGAGAGAAGCTGACCCTTCTGAAGCTGACCCAGGATCAGGATGGTAAGTTAAAGATAAATGTGTTGAAGATGTCAACTTCCACAGCTGCGAGTTATCTCATCACAGTCACAATTATACAGACTGCTGTGCAGATAGTACAGATAATGGCGAGTAGATAATGCTGTCGTATATTGTCCAAACCAATGGAATGAGAGCGCCCGTCGACAATGCATCGGGGGTCTCCCGGCCGCGTTGACACAGTTCAAAGGTCACACTCGTGGTTGACCTTTTTACTTTTGAGTGGCGTCACATATAAACCTCTCCTGCGCGACCGCCGTGCTCCCAGGGGGAGGGGGGGTGGGGGTTCATTCGTGGTGTTAAGTGTCTCCTGCAGGCCCCCCCCCGACAACCTCATCAGGTTGTCAAGGCGACCGGGCACTTCAGAGGGACAAAGACAGAGCAAGAATGATGACACACACACACACACACACATGCACGCAAACACACTGTCCCTAAACATGCGGCTAGAACTGAGAATAAGACGAGTAATAAGAAGTCATCAAACTCACAAGAAATAAATATCAGACTCATGTTGTTCTCTCCGTTGGATCATAGTATTACTGTCATAGTATTACTGTCATAGTATTACTGTCATAGTATTACTGTCATAGTATTATTGTGTCTCAAGTCATTCTTTCGATTAAAGGTAAAAGACGTGTAAACATGCACTCTTCTCCACCGAGGCTCCACAATCAGGACCAAATGTGACGGATGGACGTAGTTTTGGAACATTTGACAGCAGTAAGAACGTCTTTTACTGTCCACCCTCAACACACCTTCCCATGGAGAGACGTTAGGTGGAGGCAGCGACACAGGAAGTGACTCAGTGGCTGTCTTAAAGGGAACAAGGAGTTTCAAGTTTAAAAGTCCTTCAGCGAGCGACGCAATCTAAGATGGGATTCAGGTGGTTTTTGGTTTTTCGTCCTTTTACCTGATGCTACGTTCATGTTGGGTACATTCCTGATGTATTGAACGATTCAGGACCACGCGAGATCAGATTCAGGACCACGCGAGATCAGATTCAGGACCACGCGAAGATCAGATTCAGGACCACGCGAGATCCGATTCAGGACCACGCGAGATCCGATTCAGGACCACGCGAGATCCGATTCAGGACCACGCGAGATCAGGTTCAGGACCACGCGAGATCCGATTCAGGACCACGCGAGATCAGATTCAGGACCACGCGAGATCAGATTCAGGACCACGCGAGATCAGATTCAGGACCACGCGAGATCAGATTCAGGACCACGTAGGATCAGATTCAGGACCACGCGAGATCCGATTCAGGACCACGCGAGATCAGATTCAGGACCACGCGAGATCCGATTCAGGACCACGCGAGATCCGATTCAGGACCACGCGAGATCCGGTTCAGGACCACGCGAGATCAGATTCAGGACCATGCGAGATCCGATTCAGGACCACGCGAGATCAGATTCAGGACCACGCGAGATCAGATTCAGGACCACGCGAGATCAGATTCAGGACCACGCGAGATCAGATTCAGGACCACGCAAGATCAGATTCAGGATGTTGGGTACATTCCTGATATATTGCGGTCACACTGCGGTCTCCGTGGCGACGGCCGCCGGCAAAATATCAAAATTCATACGGTAAGGAACCATAAGCAGAAAAAAATGATGGCGTCCCCTCCGACCAGCTGACGGTCGCTGGTCCTCCCCTCCCCTGACATTGAGAGCTTGATATTTTGACGCTATATTTAGCCGCAGGGTTCCAGGGAGGGACGGATAGAGCGGCCCTGAAATAGCACAACTTTAGGGCAGCTGGTCGTCCAGGAGGCCGTCTATATTTATGTGCTCAACGTGTCCTGGGTCGTGCGGCGACCTCTGATTCAGAAGGTGTGCGTATCTAACTCCATGATGTCGCCCCAGCAAGAGGCAGCCTCCGACGGGACTGCGAGGGTCCGCCCTGGACCGGACTGGGGACCCACCTGGAGAGCAGCAGCAGCCGGAGGGGACTCCTCTGCCTCGGCGTGTCGACTCGCCAGAGCCTTAAAACCGCCCCGGCATGCGGGTCGCACCTCCCAGGCCGCCGCTACAGCACCCGGCAGCCCAGGCATGCGTCTGAGGGCTCAATAATGGATGAGACTCTTCTGCTTTTCCCCTTTCCTTGGTGGTGCAGCGCTGGTCCGCTCGGAGGCTGGAGTGAGCGCTCTTACAAGCATTGAGCGATCCATTATTCATCACGGTGGTGCCGTTGTGCG
>PIJE02002697.1:47615-50115 GCA_002895965.2 Coryphaenoides rupestris
CTCGGAGATGTGCACGCCGGCTAGGACTCTGAAGCCACTGACCCTCATGGGGGCGTGCTCTCCTCTCCGCTTCCTGTAGTCCACGATCAGCTCCTTGGTCTTCTTGACGTTGAGGGCGAGGTTGTTCTCCTGGCACCACTGTGCCAGTGATCCAACCTCCTCCCTGTAGGCTGTCTCGTCGTCGTCGGCGATCAGACCCAACACTGTCGTGTCGTCAGCAAACTTGATGAAGACGTTGGAGCTGTGCATAGCCATGCAGTTGTGGGTGTACAGGGAGTAGAGGAGAGGGCTCAACACGCATCCCTGAGGGGCTCCAGTGTTGAGGGTCAGCGGCTCTGAGGTGGTGCTGCCCATCCTCACCACCTGGCGGCGGCCCGACAGGAAGTCCAGTATCCAGCTGCACATGGTCGGGTGCAGGCCTAGACTCCTGAACTTGGTGTCGAGCTTGGCAGGAACTATCGTGTTGAACGCTGAGTTGAAGTCCACAAACAGCATTCTCACACAACAGTTCTTCCCCTCCAGGTGAGAGAGGGCAGTGTGAAGTGCCATGGCAATGGCGTCGTCGGTGGATCTGTTTTGACGGTAAGCAAATTGCCATGGGTCCAGCGTGGCAGGCAACATGGAACAAATGAAGTCCTTGACCAGCCTCTCGAAGCATTTACTGGCAACTGTTCGTCTCCTCTCTCTCTGTCTCTCTCTGTCTCTGCTCTGTCTCTCTCTGTTTCTCTCTCTCTGTCTCTCTGTCTCTCTCTCTCTCTCTCTCTCTCTCTCTCTGTCTCTCTCTCTCTCTCTCTCTCTCTCTGTCTTGTCTCTCTCTCTCTCTCTCTCTCTCTCTCTCTCTCTCTCTCTGCTCTCTCTCTCTCTCTCTCTGTCTCTCTCTTTCTGTCTCTCTCTCTCTCTCTCTCTGTGTCTCTCTGTGTCTCTCTGCTCTCTCTTCTAGCCTCTCTCTCTCTCTCTGTCTCTCTTGTTCTCTCTCTCTCTCTCTCTCTCTCTCTTTGTCTCTCCTGTCTCTCTCTCTCTCTGTCTCTCTCTCTCTCTCTCCTCTCTCTCTCTCTCTCTCTCTCTCTCTCTCTCTCTCTCTCTCTCTCTCTCTCTCTGTCTCTCTCTCTATGTCTCTCTGTCTCTCTCTCTCTCTCTCTCTCTCTCTCTCTCTCTCTGTCTCTCTCTCTCTCTCTGTCTCTCTCTCTGTCTCTCTCTCTGTCTCTCTCTCTCTCTCTCTCTCTGTCTCTCTCTCTCTGCTCCAGCAGACCTACTATCTGCTACAGCAGACCTACTAACTGCTCTAGCAGACCTACTATCTGCTACAGTAGACCTAACTGCCCCCCCCCCCCCCCCCCCCCCCCAACAACCCTGCGAGGGTAAAGAGCTGGTCCACTGTTCCACGGTCCAGGATGGAATCTGCATTGTTCCTCCTGAAGCTGAGGTTCGACAATCGGCCGGAGCCTCCTTCCCAGCACCCTGGAACGTTCTCATGTTCTCAGTGGGTGTTGGACTCCACCAAGGTTGTCCCTTGTCACAGATTGTGTTCGTGATCTTCATGGACAGAATCTCAAGGCGCAGCCGAGGTGAGGAGAGTGTCCGGTTTGGGGACCTCAGAATTGCATCTCTGCTCTTTGCAGATGATGTGGTTCTGTTGGCCACATCAGACCGTGACCTCCAGCACACCATTCGTGGTTGGTGGTTTGGTGTTAGGGTTTAGGGGTTAGTCGTTAGGGGTTAGGGGGTGAGGGATTAGAGTTAGTACCTGCTGTTGAACTTCTCTGGGTGCTTTTCTCTCATCAGGTGGAAGCGATGGGCGATGGAGGCGTCCTGCAGCCCAGCGAGAGAGAGAAAGAACGAGAACAGAATGAGGTCAGAGGTCAGAGGTCAGTGTGTCAGAGTGCTGGCTGACACCAAAACAGAGTCCTGGTTGGTGAGGCCAAACACGGCGTTGTGAAGGGCCTCCAACGCACCGTTAGGGGCCCCGGGGAACGGCGGCTAACTGTTGGCTGTTTGCTCAGCGACAACATTCCACCCTCAACTGCAGCCTGCAGCCCCCCACCCAGACGCCAGCGTCCTAGCGCCTGAACCACCGAGACGTCTCTTTACGATCCATAGGTAATACGAGTACAACTATCACCATACATGACACTAACAAAGCTAGAAGTATTTGGTGTATTTAATACACCTGTATTTAATATAGTGTACCTATATTTAATATACCTGTATTTAATACACCTGTATTTTATATACCTGTATTTAATACTCCTGTATTTAATACTCCTGTATTTAATACACCTGTATTTAATACTCCTGTATTTAATACTCCTGTATTTAATACACCTGTATTTAATATAGTGTATCTATATTTAATATACCTGTATTTAATATACGTGTATTTAATACACCTGTATTTAATATACTGTACCTATATTTAATATACCTGTATTTAATACACCTGTATTTAATATACTGTACCTATATTTAATATACCTGTATTTAATACACCTGTATTTTATAT
>PIJE02002697.1:52615-55115 GCA_002895965.2 Coryphaenoides rupestris
ACACAGCAGAGTGCTTACATAACCTCGGTTTCGCGCCAACATCGCCCCCATATCTTGTAAATATGTTCCTTCATTCGTGGCCAGAATTTTGCGCGATTTGTTCTAAACGTGTTGTTCTTACTCTCCATTATAACACGTCGACATTTAGCGTTTATTAACATATTAACATTTATTAACATATTCACAACGTGATGTTTTATCCACATTTACGTCTCTAAAGTCCAAATCAAATGAATATCTCATCCGTCGGAACTTTATCACCACAAAGCCAATGGTTCAGCTTCATTTCTATCGATGACGATCGTTGTAATCGCTGATTGATTAGCGTCTGTCCCGGAGGCGCGGTCACGTGACGCCCAACGGAGTCGGAGGAAGTCGGTTTTTTTTGGGTCGTTTTTCAGCCGTCTTTTGTCACGTTCTGATCGTCGGTCGTGAAGCCGCCGCGATCGAGGTCACCGTGGAGGGGGGCGTGTCACTGTGGAGGGGGCGTGTCACCGTGGAGGGGGCGTGTCACAGCGGAGGGGGCGTGTCACATTGGAGGGCAGTGGAGGGGGTGTCACTGTGGAGGGGGTGTCACCGTGGAGGGGGGTCACCGTGGAGGGGGGTGTGTCACCGTGGAGGGGGTGTGTCGCAGCGGAGTGGGCGTGCAACAGTGGAGGGGCCGTGTCACCGTGGAGGGGGGCGTGTCACCGTGGAGGGGCCGTGTCACCGTGGAGGGGGCGTGTCACTGTGGAGGGGGCGTGTCACAGCGGAGTGGGCGTGCAACAGTGGAGGGGGCGTGTCACCGTGGAGGGGAGCGAGTCACCGTGGAGGGGGCCGTGTCACCGTGGAGGGGGGTGTCACAGCGGAGGGGCGTGTAACAGTGGAGGGGGGCGTGTCACTGTGGAGGGGGTGTCACAGCGGAGGGGCGTGTCACAGTGGGAGGGGGCCGTGTCACCGTGGAGGGGGGCGAGTCACCGTGGAGGGGGCCGTGTCACCGTGGAGGGGGTGTCACGGAGGGGTGTCACCGTGGAGGGGGCGTGTCACTGTGGAGGGGGGCGTGTCACAGCGGAGTGGGCGTGCAACAGTGGAGGGGGCGTGTCACCGTGGAGGGGGGCGTGTCACAGCGGAGTGGGCATGCAACAGTGGAGGGGGCGTGTCACCGTGGAGGGGGCTGTGTCACCGTGGAGGGGGCGTGTCACTGTGGAGGGGGGCGTGTCACTGTGGAGGGGTGTGTCACAGTGGAGGGGGTGTGTCACTGTGGAGGGGTGTGTCACTGTGGAGGGGGTGTGTCACCGTGGAGGGGGCCGTGTCACCGTGGAGGGGGTGTGTCGCAGCGGAGGGGCCGTGTCACCGTGGAGGGGGCGTGTCACCGTGGAGGGGGCGTGTCACAGCGGAGTGGGCGTGCAACAGTGGAGGGGGCGTGTCACCGTGGAGGGGAGTGAGTCACCGTGGAGGGGGCCGTGTCACCGTGGAGGGGGTGTGTCGCAGCGGAGGGGCCGTGTCACCGTGGAGGGGGCGTGTCACTGTGGAGGGCGGCGTGTCACAGCGGAGTGGGCGTGCAACAGTGGAGGGGCCGTGTCACCGTGGAGGGGGGCGTGTCACAGCGGAGTGGGCGTGCAACAGTGGAGGGGGCGTGTCACCGTGGAGGGGGCGTGTCACCGTGGAGGGGGCGTGTCACAGCGGAGGGGCCGTGTCACCGTGGAGGGGTGTGTCACAGTGGAGGGGGTGTGTCACTGTGGAGGGGGTGTGTCACGTGGAGGGGGGCTGTCACCGTGGAGGGGATGTCAGCGGAGGGGCCGTGTCACCGTGGAGGGGGTGTGTCACTGTGGAGGGGGTGTGTCACCGTGCAGGGGGCATGTCACCGCGGAGGGGGCGTGTCACGGGAGGGGGTGTGTCGAGCGGGGGGCGTGTCACTGTGGAGGGGGGCGTGTCACAGCGGAGTGGGCGTGCAACAGTGGAGGGGGCGTGTCACTGTGGAGGGGTGTGTCACTGTGGAGGGGGTGTGTCACCGTGGAGGGGGCGTGTCACCGTGGAGGGGGTGTGTCGCAGCGGAGGGGCCGTGTCACCGTGGAGGGGGCGTGTCACTGTGGAGGGGGGCGTGTCACAGCGGAGTGGGCGTGCAACAGTGGAGGGGCCGTGTCACAGCGGAGTGTGCGTGCAACAGTGGAGGGGGCGTGTCACTGTGGAGGGGGGCGAGTCACCGTGGAGGGGCCGTGTCACCGTGGAGGGGGCGTGTCACAGCGGAGTGGGCGTGCCACAGTGGAGGGGGCGTGTCACCGTCGAGGGGGCGTGTCACAGCGGAGGGGGCGTGTCACCGTGGAGTTACATTTACACTGTAACTCCAAATCAAATGAATATCTAATCCGTCGGAACTTTATCACCACAAAGCAAATGGTTTGCTAAGTTGCTAAGCAACAAGTTGCTAAGCAACAAGAGGCAGCCCTGGCAACGTTGACACAATATCAATATCAATATCAATAAATATCCCAATATGAAGATGAGAAACACCGTTCTTAGC
>PIJE02002698.1:0-2500 GCA_002895965.2 Coryphaenoides rupestris
GGTAGATAGATAGATAGATAGATAGATAGATAGATAGATAGATAGATAGATAGATAGATAGATAGGTAGATAGATAGATAGATAGATAGATAGATAGATAGATAGATAGATAGATAGATAGATAGATAGATAGATAGATAGATAGATAGATAGATCGATGGATAGATAGTCTGTGCTATGCTCCACATTGACCCCTCCACTAAGAATCTGAGTTGTGCGTCATTTGCAGGATATACGTACAATACACACACACACATATATCGTTGTTCAGCGGGAAAAATACGTGGAGCTGAGCGTTGTTGTTGCTCTCTTCAAGGGAATATCCATCGCATGTTGTATGAATTATACAAATACTGTGTGTGTGTGTGTGTGTGTGTGTGTGTGTGTGTGTGTGTGTGTGTGTGAGATGTTGGTGTTGTGTGTGTGTGTGTGTGTGTGTGTGTGTGTGTGTGTGTGTGTGTGTGTGTGTGTGTGAGATGTTGTATGTTTTACTGATATGTTGAAACTTTTAACATTAACATGTAAGCCACTCTGTGCATCTGATCAGATAGCATCGCTACATTGATGCTTATTAATATTATACGCCGATGGTTGCCCGACATGTTTGGTGGACGTTGTTGTGTTTGTTTATGTTGTGTTTGTTTGTTTGTTTGTTTGTTTGTTTGTTTGTTTGTTTGTTTATGTGTTTATCAGATCCAGCGAAGGGAGGTGAAGCTGGCTGCCCTGACCAGAGAGCTGGAGGAGGAGAGAAAGAGCCAGCGATCCGACTGGCAGAGCGAGGTAGGATCAGCACACACTCTCTCTCTCTCTCTCTCTCTCTCTCTCTCTCTCTCTCTCTCTCTCTCTCTCTCTCTCTTTCTATCTCCATCTCTCTCTATTCCTCCCTTCCTTCACCCTCTCTCTCTCTCTCTCTCATTCTCTATTTGTCTGAGGGGAATCAACAACATGTTTCTGTGTTGCCTGTAGGATCTACAGTAATATGTAGCATTGAATTGCAATCGCATTTTTTCCAAACGGAATGCATAGTATATGAAGGTATCTTGAAAAATGTCTATCTCCCTCTCTCTCTCCCCCTCTCTCTATATACAGTATATATATACAGTATATATACTGTATATATATACTGTATATATGCCCACACACAACCACATGCATGTCTTCTCCCCTATTTACTGGCTGATGTCATCGACTATCGAATGACTCTGTGCAACGAGTGCGGTAGCAGCAGCGAGGCTATATTTATTATCAGATGTATTCCTCTCTCTCCCTCTCTCCCTCCTCTCTCTCTCTCTCTCTCTCTCTCTCTCTCTCTCTCTCTCTCTCTCTCTCTCCGTGCTCTATCGTTTGTTATTGTTTGTTTCCAAGTTGCCGGGCAGACGGAGGAGCACGGCTGTGGCGGCGGCGGCGGCGGCGGCGGGGAGGCTACAGCGGGAAGTGGGCCGACTCCGAGCCAAGATGGAGGGGGAGGAGGAGGAGGAGGAGGAGGAGCGGCGGCGGCGGCGGCCTCGGCAGCCAGGGGCGTGCGGCCATCGCTCAGACCAGAGAGAGATTAGAGAGCGCCGCCCACCTCCAGGTCCGTCTCCCGCCTCACGCCTCCCGCCTTCCGTCTCCCGCCTCCGTCTCCGTCTCGCCGCCACCGCCGTCAGCCTCCCGTCCCGTCCGGCAGACATGTTGTTGTTTTCGTTCTGTGTGTGTGTGTGTGTGTGTGTGTGTGTGTGTGTGTTACTGCACGGCGCCACGTTGATGCAAGGTGTGTTTGATTAGATGCGGTTTTGATTTGTTTTTTGTTTTGTTTATTTGCACGATTTTTCGTTGATGCGTGCACAATTTCTCTGAGCTGTCAATCCACTTTTGTGTGTGTGTGTGTGCGTGTGTGTGTGTGTGTGTGTGTGTGTGTGTGTGTGTGTGTGTGTGTGTGTGTGTGTGTGTGTGTGTGTGTGCGTGTGTGTGTGTCGTTCTTCAACAATCTACTGTATGTTCTACCAGCAACCCCTTCTACTTTACATACATGTAATTGAATGTTCTATCCTACTGTCTAATGATATAATATTACCTGGGATCTTACATGACAAGTGTCACTATGTGTGTTGTGTGTGTGTGCGCGTATGCATCTCCCTACACATGAAGGGGAGGAGCAGAGATCAGCTGATCATCCATCTGAGGGCGGAGCTACAGAGCACCCAGCAGACTCACCAGGGCACCCTGGAGGAGGTGTGTCCCGTCGTCACGACAACACGACAACAACACGCCCCCCCACATTCCCCCCACAATCCCTCCACATGTTGTAGGCCTTAGTGATCAAAGTGGTGTCCCTTACAGCCGTTCTACATTAACAAACCCCAGAAACAGGGTTTAGGGAAGAAGCAGAAATGCTTTACCAACATTTAAGATATTTAAAGGTACTATAAGTAAGAGTCAGTGCATTCTGAGCTCCGTGGGGTTGAGACAATAACAATCAGAAACTAATGTTAGTTCTAGCAGGTTGATAGGTTAATGTTAG
>PIJE02002698.1:5000-15000 GCA_002895965.2 Coryphaenoides rupestris
TGTGTGTGTGTGTGTGTGTGTGTGTGTGTGTGATGTGTATGTGTGTGTGTGGTGTGTGTGTGTGTGTGCGTGTGTATGTCTGTGTGTCTCTGTATCTGTGTGTGTCTGTGTGTGTGTGTGTGTCCCCTTACCCATTATTTTAATAAGGGCTGCTTATTCCCCCGACCGCGGCACACACTCTTGATTATGGTCACCAGGAAGCCATGTCCCTCCCATTAGGCCCGGCTCCACCTGGCAGCCACGGAGAGGCCTGCTCAGTCCACCATTGTTGTGAGGGGGCGCTGAATGTATTACCTATGGGTGGGGGTGGGTGGGGGTGGGAGGTAGGTGGTGGTGGGTGGTGTAGTCTAGGATTTGGTTTTAGTAAGTGTGTTGTCGTATGTGTGTGCTTGGCCTTGGTCATGGTGGTTTTAGTGAGCTGTATGTAAACCATTGAAACACAAGGACATAAAGAATAACGAAAAATTAAGAAAAATGTCCTTTCTATAATCATATGCATTTCGTTCTATTCTTTCTCTCTTTCTCTAAATATCTATTTATATATTAGATCATTAATATGTATTCATCTATTTTATTATGTGGGGATTGCACATGCTTCTCGTAGTTTTGTTGTGATTTTCATGTGATGTTATATTGTTGTATATGGTATTTTTTCTATATATACTGTAATGTTTGTAATGTGTTTTTATCTTGTGCTGTAATCAGGGCGTCCTTGAAAAAGAGAACTTGCTCTCAATGGCCCTCCTTGTATAAATAAAGGTTTACATACATACATAATAATATTATTATTCTGAATAATTATATTAATAATATACGCACACATACATATACTGTGTATATATATACAAAACTATGCTAGTAGTAACACAATTAAAAAACAATTAAATAACAAAATATACATATTTGTATGAATGTACATCTGTATATATATTTTTTTATATATTATATATTTATTTCAGTAATTGAGCTATTCTCTACCTCCTTCTATTCATTCCCTTCTTCTCCCCATCTCTCTCTCTCTCTCTCTCTCTCTCTCTCTCTGGCCCCCCACGGTCTGTGTAATTGTGTCGGTTAGCTCCCGTATTAGCGCGCTACGTCGCTAGCGCCGAGCCAGCATTAGTCTCCATGAACCGGTGCTAATCCCCCCTCCCCTCCCGGTTAAAACGCGGACCGCCGGTGAACCCTGCGCTCACCTAACTAGCGGGCC
Organism: Coryphaenoides rupestris; assembly: GCA_002895965.2. Taxonomy (NCBI): domain Eukaryota; kingdom Metazoa; phylum Chordata; class Actinopteri; order Gadiformes; family Macrouridae; genus Coryphaenoides; species Coryphaenoides rupestris. The sequence goes on from PIJE02002698.1 coordinate 6,208, forward strand.
GTCATTAGACTTAACTCCGGGGGTTCTGATCCAGATTACAACACGGGGATTAACATGGATCAGGCCCGGTTGCTTTGGGGGGGGGGGGAAAAAAACGTGAACATTTGTCGGGGAAAAGAAGAAGTGGCTCAGTGCAACACCGGGATTAAACCCGGGTTCCTCGCCTTTGTTCTGCTAATGAAGATGGCGGCTGTACTCTGTGGCCCCTCCGGTCGTCTGGACCACACACACGCACACACACACACACACACACACACACACACACACACACACACTCACTCAACCTTTATGCTACCTTCAACGTATGCAATGTTTCCATTTCCATTATATTCCCATTATATATGTTTCCGTCCCTCGTCCGTCCGTCTGTCTGTCTCTCTGCCTGTCTGCCTGCCAGTCTGTCTGCGTCGTTGTTAGTGTTGTTGTTGTTGTTGGTCGTTAAAGTGCTGTTTCACTATCGATCATGTCAATCATTTCGTCCATTTTTCCATTTTTATTTGCATTTTTTTCCTTTCCCGGCCGCAAGATTAAGCTGAGCGGAGCGGGACGCGATTTCCGTGAAATCTCCGGGAAATGGAAGGGTTGCAGTGATGCAGAAATGTTTTTAAAAGTTAAACACGAATCGATGATTAACAGCACCGTGTACACTTACTGTTATTTTAGCCCCCAAAAAAAATATCACGGCGCACCGTAATTCAAGCGTAGCTATGCCTATACACTTAATCCGTTTCATCGTGATATAAACGTCGAGCTACCGCCCCCCCCACGCACACACAACGTACGCTAAACTATTTGCACGACTAAAGTGTCTGAGAATGAATAAAGAATCCGCCCACGCCAACCAGGGCAAGGGGTGTTCTTTTCTTTTCTCCACCTCAATATTTTGCCTGTGGAGACGAGGCGAGAGAATGTAATTTTTAAAACGAAAAGTGACTGCGGCTGCTGCTGCAGTTCAAAAAGTTCCAGGGTGCCGGTTGGGAAAAATCGTAGACTGCAGAGCGTGCTCACCCCCCGGTCACCACACGGGGCAGCAGGGGAGGAGTCAGAGCACTAAAGCCTCCACGTTGTCTCACTTTTCTCCCGTCTCTTCCTTTCCGATCAGACAAGGTGAGCTCCCGTCTCCGTCTCATGTATCTTTGTATTTTTCTTGTTTTTGTTTTTAGGCTTGCGAAGGCGTGGAGAGCGCGCGGGAGTTGGAGCGCGCCCGCCGGCAGCTGGCGGCGGCGCGCGACGACCTGCAGGGGGCGGCGGCGCGCGCCCGCAGCCACGAGGAGAGCGCGGCCATCTTCAAGCAGAAGTACGCCGTCGCCATGGAGAAGGCGCAGCGGGTTCAAGGCCAGGCGGACTGCCTGGAGGAGGAGCTACGCTATTCACAGCAGCAGGTATCCGCCGCCACGACTGTAGTCCTTTTTTTATTGACTACAAATTTCAATCACAAATGTTCACATAAAATAGGTATGGTTAGCCTTGGTGCTTTTTACCCGATTCTTTATTGTCAATGATAATTTTGTTTTAATACATTTGATAAAATCCTAATTGGTGGGCGAGAATTAATTATATTACCACCATTTAACGTTCAGCTAAGTGACGCCCACTTGGCAACGAGCGCGGTAGAGGCGGAGCTGGCCGAGCTGGAAGGGCGGTACCGGGACAAGTCCAGCCAATGGGAGAGCGCGCAAGAGGCCCTGGACCAGTTGACGGACGAGCTGCAGGCCAATCAGAGTCTGCTGCGAGAGAGCCGGGACAAAGTGGGTCAGTTTGAGGCCCTCGTCGCGGCGCTGAGAGCGCAGGTGGACGATCTCAAACAACAGGTTCGAGCACACACACACACACACATGCGCACACACACATGCACACACACACATACACACATACATGCACACACAACTAATGTGTGTGAAACATGTGCATACAGGCACATCTGGGTCTTCCTCCCTACATTCATAAGAGAGAGAAGTGATTCTGTCTACTTTTGATGACGGTTTTCTTTGCAATGTGCATCTATGCATTGAAAATCAAACGTGGGAATGATCAATCTTCTATTTTAAGTCTGTGAGATATGATATACACCTGGTGGTTGTGTGTGTGTGTGTGTGTGTGTGTGTGCGCAAGTGTGTGTGTGCACTTGTGCGTTTGTGTGCGTGCACGCAGACACACACACACACACGCACGCACCGACGCGTCTCACTTAATCTTTTCTCCTTTTTTTCCACTCTGTTTTATATTTACAACGACGGGTAACAAATGAATCATTTTTATGACAGAGAAATTTAATTTGGTTGAACTTAACTGCCGCTGCCAAGGTCAGACGGGTGGAATGTCATTTTAATCCAATCAACTTTAATCTGTTGGTTATAAAAGAGTTGGACCGTTGAAGAATGCCCATATCGCGGGCCCTTTATTACATTGGCTAATGACTTTGATTGTGCGCTCCGATGAAGGGGTTAGGAGTGCTCGGTTAGCCTAGCGTCGCGCCAGTTCACTACCTTGAGCGTCGCCAGGCAATCACTATCCTCGTTAATTGCCATCGACGAGAGCCACCGGCACCACAGAGTCCCGCGGTGGAAATATAAGAGTGAAAGTTTAAAACATGTTGTTGAATTCAAAGAAGAAGAAAAGAACGAGGAACAGGCAAAGCGATGAGGAGAACCTGAGGCGTGCTGGAGGGATTGAATAGGAGAGAGTTACGTAGAATACTGCAGTACTGTTGCTGTTGTTGTGTTGTTGTTGTTGTTGTTGTTGTTGTTGTTGTTGTTGTTGTTGTTGACCAGGGGCTAAGGGCCAAGTCAAGCTGCCCCTCTCTCTGCCTGTTGTCAATTAAGTCTGAGCGCTTCAATGAGGGGAAAATTCAAAAGCGAAACCCACTCTTTTTTTTCTCCCTCCACAGTACATTCTGATCGCAGGTCAAAGGTCGAGGAAGCCTCATGTTTTATTATTGCATCATTGTCCAAGTGATTTTTCCAAGGCTATTTCGCAGCGGGCATCGCATTAGGGGCCTCCGTCCATCCATCGCTGACTCCGTGTCTTGCTTATTTAGGACCCCTGGTGTTTATTCTTCCCGTTGGCCTAACCCGTCGGCACGTATTCGGGTATTTTTATGAAAAAACTGAGTATTTTCTCTGGGGTTTCGGCCTTGCGTTCACACCAAAGGCGCCGTTTCAGGTCACTGAAAACGTGGCTTTTGGAAAAACTCAAATCAGTATTCACAACTCTCTGTCGTAAAACGTACAAACATCGTCATGAACTCGATGTGCACGTGGCAATTGTTGTTTCATGGCTAAAATCCACTCAAACATCGCTCATAAACACCAACACTTCAAGTTTCAAGTTTCAAGTATTTTTATTGTCACTTCACAATTTACACGTGAGTATAAGCAGTGAGTGAAAAACTTTTTGTGCAAAACGCCCGACAGCCGACAGTAATTATAAAGGAATACAAAATAGAATAGAACTCAATGTTCTATTCTATTCTATTCTATGTTGTAAAATCGACAGTAATTATAAAGGAATACAAAATAGAATAGAACTCAATGTTCTATTCTATTCTATGTTGTAAAATCGTGCCGCTGTTGTTGTTGTGGTGTCTTAATTTGTGAAATCTTGTTGTTGTTGTTGTTGTTGTTGTTGTACAGTGAATATGTCCTGTTTTGTAATTGGGTTTTTATTTTCCAGTGTTAATTGGGTTTTTATACGACAGTTTTCATGTTCTTAACAGAGATCTTATTCTCTGTTTCCTGCCCCGGGAGCTACAGATGCAAATTAGCTTTTTAAAATAAATAAATAAATAAATGAATGAATAAACACAAACTGATCTGCTAGAAACCTAGAAACAAATGATCGACTACAATTTATGAGTCAACGTGGCGTTACTTCATCATTACACCGCAGTGTTGTTGTTGTTGTTGTTGTTGTCATAGACATGTTTGGTTGTATTATTCGCCGCTCAAGAAGAAGCCTGCTAATGCAAACGCTCCTAAAGTTCTTCTGTGGTGTTTTGACCTCAAGTTTTATCGTCACCTACTGGCCTGGAATGCTATACCAGTATAGTATAGAACAGGATTTCAACAGGATTTCCTTTTTAAGCGTGTGGACGAGGTCTTGAAGATAACATTAATTAATTCAACCATTTAAAAACAGCCGCAATCATTTAATCAGAGAAAAAAATAGAAAAAGTTAAAAAGGAGATGGCGGACCGGCCGTTGACGTTGATTTGATTAAGGATTAAGGAGGTAACTGTTGATTTAACGATTGATTGATGATTACATTGTTTGAATTACAAGTGTGCATCTTTCTTCCCTGACCTTCACCCTTTTTCATCCCTTTGTGTGTGTGTGTGTGTGTGTGTGTGTGTGTGTGTGTGTGTGTGTGTGTGTGTGCGTGTGTGTGTGTGTGTGTGTGTGTGTGTGTGTAAAATGCACTGTACGAGTTACACATTAGCCTTGGTGTGGTGGGCAGTTGTGTCGGTTTTGAAGTACTCCGCGTGATTCCGGTTTAGACTGGTTTAGACAGCGCCGGTGTATTTATATTCTATCGCCGTCTTATACTTTTATTACACATTTCTCTTTGAAATAATTGTATTTCACTGTTTTAATGATTTTCCTTTCAATGTATTATTATTATTATTATTTTTCTGCTTATGTAAAGCACTCGGCGAAGCCTTGTGTTTGAAGGGTGCTTTATAAATACTCTCACCTCGCCTCGCATTGACTCGCACTTGATTCCTCTGCCTTTGACTCTTTTCTTCTCCTTTTTTCCCTTTCCCTTCTTCTTCGTCTTGTTCTTCTTCTTCTTCCTCCTGCCACTGCTGCAGACGTCGACGTGTGAGAGAGAGCTAATCCTGCACCGGCAGACTCACTCTCATCCCGACCGGGAGCACAGGAGCCTGCTGTCAGACAACCGGCGACTGCAGAAGGTGTGAGAAGAAGAAGACTCGGGAATCACAGTGTGCATTCTGATGATGATGATGATGATGATGATGATGATGATGATGATGATGATTCCACGTTCCGGGGCGCCGTCTCGTTTGCGTGCTTTTTTATGCACCCGGGGACTTGAACACAGAGCAACCGCTGCCGTGTGAATTCACCGCGAATGTACTTCCAACCCACGTGTACATGCATGTCATTCGTACCGTACATGTATGTTGTCTGTGAGCGCCGCTAAAAAAACAGCTTTCAGTTGTGTTGTGTGTCTTCGGTGGTACACGCGAAACACTTTCCCCGGCAAAAAAATAATCGGTTTTCCATAAATACATGCCATTACAGTTTCCCAGTTGTGTGACGAGATGTGTGTGTGTGTGTGTGTGTGTGCGTGTGTGTGTGTGTGTGTGTGACGAGATGTGTGTGTGTGTGTGTGTGTGTGCGTGTGTGTACCATGTGCCTCTATGTTTCAGCGCTGCGATGAACAAGTGCAACATCTGGCCGAGTCTGAAGGAGCAATCCTTCAGATAAGGACTAAGCTTGAGACACAGTAATATCAAGAGTTTACACAACTCCTCGGCTATAAATTCCATTCCTCTTCTCCCCCATGTCTCTCTCTCTCTCTCTCTCTCTCTCTCCCCCCCCCCCCTCTCTTTCCTCTGTTCTGTATATCTCTCTTTTGCTTGTCCTTACTTTTTTTTAATCCTCAACTTTGCCAGTTCTGTGTTCATTCCCAGTGGCCTTATATGGATATTGTTTCCCTGGTGATTTATGATTCTATCCACAAAATATCCCCCCCTCTCTCTCTCTCTCTCCCGCTCTCTCTCTCTCTCTTTCTCCAGCTTTCTCTAGCTCTCTCTCCCCCTCGAATGGTATACTAATCAGTCAGATTACAAAATCAGATGACAAAAGCATTACACGCCGTCCAATGTGTTGACGTGCTTGCGGAACCGTTTTGATGTACATGCTAATGCTCAAACCATATGGGGCCGTCCAAAAGGCTATTGTGTGTTTAGTAACAAGTCGGGAGTGTGTCGCTAAAACAAATGGCTAACTTTCCTTTTCTCGGTCTCCTTAAGATTTTATTCCCAGTATCAAACTGTTCCTCGTTTTAACGTCAACGTTAAATCAGACAGCGTTTCACGTGGTTTTAACAGACAGTGGTTTTAACAGACAGTGGTTTTTACGATATTGATAGATCATGCCGTTTGGGAAGGAAGGATTATTTATTAAACCGAAACGAGCTACAAACCGCTCCCATATTTTCCTCCAGGTCGAAGGACAAAGCCGATCTGGAGCGGAGACTCGTTGCCGCCCACCACGGTCACCTGACCACCTCCAGGCAGCAGGAACAGGAAGTGGCTCGGCTGGAACAGGAAGTGACACGCCTGAAGCTGGAGCTGACTAACAGCCAGATGAACGGTGCCCACGAAGAGCAGGTTCAGCCGAGATGTTTAGTTTCCAGTTATCTTATCTACCTTGTTTTTATTAATTATTTCTTATGGAAATCTTATGTCTTATGAAAATCCACATTTCTAACACAAACTGGGATATCTATGTGGCTATCTCTTGACATTGTTGCTGTCTGATTCTTGTCTTATACTATTCTATATTTGACCATACTTGACCATACTATACTGCACGATACTATACTATACTATAGCATACTACATCATATGATACTATACTATTCTATATTTGACCATACTTAACCATACTATTACTGCACGATACTATACTATACTATAGCATACTACATCATATGATACTATACTATTCTATATTTGAGCATACTGGACAATACTATACTATACTATGCTAACTATACTATACTATACTATGTTAGACTATACTATATTATGCTATGCTATTCTATACATTACTATGTTCTACTACACTATACTATACTATACTATACTATACTACTACCAGAGCGGGTTGAACCTGCACACTATAATCTACTGCTGGGGCTGCAGGGGTGGGCACGCTGGCGGACTGGGGTCCTGGACGGATGGAGACATCAGCCCTTCGTCACAGCACACACACACACACACACACACGCATGCATGCATGTGTGTGTGTGTGTGTGTGGCATGATTGCCTGGCAGACAGAAACAAATTGCCTCACCTTTAATGAAGGAGCCCAGCGTTCTGCCAAGGCGGCTGCAATTGACTCCAATTAAGCGCTCAATGGAACACTAAATATTCAAATTAGTCACCGTGGCGACGGCAGGCTGGCAGCGTGNGCCCAACACCGCGGTGGCGGCGGCGGCGGCGACGGCAGTCCACAGGGACACATCACTCACGGGCACGGGAGATAAATCGTGTGGTGGGGGGTGGGTGGTGATGTGTCATGTGTGTGTGTGTGTGTTGGTGGTGTGTGTGTGTGTGGTGTGTGTGGTGTGTCGTGGTGTGTGTGTGATTGTGGGGTAAGGGGGTGTGAGAGTGATGAGGAGGGGGGGGGGGTGGTAGGGGTACATTCTTTCCACATTATTTCCTGTGTGCCCTCTGGCACGAAAACAAGTGCTACATACGTACACACGTGTCACAACGCCGCTGAAGATCACACACACAGACAGACACACACACTCACACACACACACACGGGCGTACAGAGCCACGTATTCACACCACCAGCCGTCCTTCTCCTCCTCCTCCTCCCCTCATCCTCCTCCCTCCCCCTCCTCCTCCTCCTCCTTCCTCTCTCCCCCTCTCTCCTCCTCTCTCCATCTCCTCCTCCTCCTCTCCCATCTCCCTCCCTCCCCTCCTCCTCCTCCTTCCTCCCTCCCTCCTCTCATCTCCCCTCCTCCTCCTCTCCTCTCTCTCCTCTCCCTCCCTCCTCCTCCTCTCTCCTCCCCTCCCTCCTCTCCTCCTCCTCCTCCTCCTTCCCATCTCCTCTCCCCTCCTCCTCCTCTCTCTCTCTCCTCTCCTCCTCCTCTTCTCCCCTCCTCTCCTCTCCTCCCTCCTTCTCCTCCCTCTCCTCCTTCTCCTCCTCCTCTCCATCTCCTCCTTCTCCTCCCCATCTCCTCCTTTTCCTCCTTCCCATCTCCTCTCCTCCTCCTCCTCCTCCTCCTCCTCCATCTCCACCTCCTGCTGTCTGGTGCAAGTCCATCCCCCTGCCGCCGCCACCCCACCCCCCCTCTCTCTACTCACGTGGGGGGGGGGGGGGGGTGGCAGGGTTGGTGGTAATGAGTGTGAGTGAGTGTGTGTGTGTGTGTGTGTGTCATGTCAGGACACACGCCGTGGAGGCTACATCTGCATTCAGCAGGGGCGCCCGTCGTAGTCGTAGCCACAGCGCTGTCGTTGTGTACATAATAACGTACATGCATAATTAGACCCGGCCACTCGGCACATTATGCATAATTAACACCGCCGTGGAGAGCGTGATGATGAGTGCGACACACACACACACACACGCACACACACACGCATGCACACACACACGCATGCACACACACACACGCATGCACACACACACACACGCGCACACATGCACGCACGGAAATGGAATGGAATGGATGGTGTACAGTATTTATAAGCCAGTGGTCTTAGGTTAGGTAGGTATTCAAGAATTTCCCTCGGGATGAATAAAGTTTGATATTATCTTATCTTATCTTTTAATTACACACACACACGCACAAACACACGCACAAACGCACATGCACACACACACACACACAAACAATAAAATAAAACTTTGTTGTCGACTGCAGGTACGGGAGGAGGCGGATCGGCGGCGGGCAGAGGAGCTGCGGTCGGCCAGGCGGGAGGCGGAGAGGCGGGGCCGCGAGGCGGAGAGGCGGGGCCAGGAGGCGGAGAGGCAGGGCCGGGAGGCGCAGGCCGGGAGGGCGGAGCTCCAGACGCTGCGGGAGGC
>PIJE02002698.1:20000-22500 GCA_002895965.2 Coryphaenoides rupestris
CGGAATCCCACACAGGTCGACAACAGAATGCTGACCCCGCGGGTAAATACACAAACGACGGCAAAAACACAACCAACACAACAGAGTGCGGCGTTACACCCACACTAGCACACACACACACACACACACACACACACACACACACACACACACGCACACACACACACACACACACACACACACACACACACACACACACACACACACACACAGACACAAGTTGTAGAGCGTGGGGTTCAAACCGAGGTAATGACCGGTAACCAGGTGAGGTGGGGCCCAGGTGTGTGCAGCTTTAGATGAACACACAGGTGGCCCCCGTGGTGGACAAGAACCCGGGCGGGGAAACACAAGGCTTAGCATTACCGTCGTTCACAACATAAGATAGATTTCCCATTAATGTATGGAAAAACAAAATGAAGTCTCATAATAGGATTAGGAAAGGTCAAATATAGGTCAATAAACACAAAATATAACTTAGAAAGCTTGGAAACTACACTATTGATAAGTAAGCTGGAAGTGGATTATTTGACGCACAGTTAAAATAACTAGCATTGAATCTAAGAATCACAGTTTATTGAGCTGGTTTCAGGATCTATTCTTCAGTGTCTATAGCCAAAATGTTTTCCCGATTTATAAAATAAAACTAGTCGTATTATATCCAGACAACCAGCATCATAACAACAAGACGTGCGTTGTCTCTTGTTATTCTTCTTTGCAAAAGTAGTCACATTTTTCTACCAACGAACCGAACAAAAGTACAAAATTGCAGACGTCTGACGATGAGATAACTGCTGGAAGAAACGTCGTCTGCCTTTTGAATGAGGAGAACGCAATCAGAGAAAATGTAAATAGAAGAACACACATTTTCAATTGACACGGGTTCACGTCGCTGCGCGTGATTTCCATTCTGACGATCATACTTTTTTTTCCCGCCGTAATATCTGCGTTTTGTAATCACAACAAAAGGTGGCTATGCGCGGATGTAAGGAAAGAAGACCGCCGCTAACACGTCGTGCGGGAAAATCGGATGAAAGGCAAAGAATTGACCGGATCACGGATCAATTCAGCTGAACCGCAGCGTTTGAAACGTCTCCTCCGGACATCAATGGAAGCCTTGTTCGCCTTATTCGCCGAGCCCTGGTCAGACGACACTTGTTGAACGCCGCAAAAAACGTTGTGGCTTCTGGTCGATCCGTTGTGTCGTTTTGCGCGTGTGTTTGTTTCAGTGTGTGTGTGTGTGTGTGTGCGTGCGTGTGTGCGTGTGTCTGTGTGTATGTGTGTGTTGAGCTGCTGCACACGAGTCCGACAGCAACGCATAATCACTCACTCCCTCACTCTCTTTATTTAATTCACTCTCTCACTCTACGACTTTTGATCCATCTCTCTCTCTCCCTTTCTCTCTCTCTCTCTCTCAATCTCTCTCTCTCTCTCTCTCTCTCTCTCTCTCTCTCTCTCTCACACACACACACACACGTGAGGATGGTGGATGGATGGATGGTGCGAGGGGCACACGCTCATGCCCTCTCTCCTCCAGTCCACCTCGTATTACCCGCCATAATCCCATTTCACACTCGTATCGATCCTCAAAACTGCTGTTCGCCGGAACCCGGCAGCAGCGATCGGCGAACAGCAAACAGCGACCTGGGTCGTCCACCACCACCACCACCCACCACCACCACCACCACCGCCACAAGCAAGCAGCATCCATTGTTCTGTATTACACAAAGGGAACCCACCTCACACCCCCCCCCCCCACACACACACACATCACACACACACACTCTCAAATGCACTCACCCCTTTTTGTCTCTCAGAGCAAGCCCCCCTCTCCCCCACCGCTGCCCCACCCTACCGTACTCCACCAGCCCCCCCGACCCACCGACTGAAATATGAATTATAAATGTATGGCTAATGAAAAAGACGAAGAAGAGAGCGATAGAGGGAGGAGAGGAGAGGAGGAGGAGGGAGGGATGGAGAGAGAGAGGGGGATAGTGTGAGAGGAGGAGAGAGTAGAAGAGAGAGAGAGAGAGAGAGAGAAGGGGGGTTGGCAGAAACATCAGAGAAAATGACTCCCTTACAAGAGTCTATTGATCAGTTTCTATCAAAGGGGGATGTCTGACATGAGATTACCTGGCAGTTTGAGCATTAGCTGCCGTGTGTTACAGCCCCGGGCCCTTGTACCGCTGCCAGAGGATTGTAAAATAAACTCCGAGAGCGCCACACAGAGAGCGCAGGTGTGTGGTGTGTGGTGTGTGTGGTGTGTGTGGTTGGGGTCGGGGTGTGTGGATTCCTTCCTTCTGTTTCGTGTGTTGTGTGTGTGTGTGTGCCATTGTGTGTGTGTGTGTGTGTGTTTGCGTGAGGTGAGGTTCTTGAGTGCGAGAGGGGGTGACAAGCTTGTGTTTCGTTTTTAGTTTCTTTTTTAGTTTTTTTTGTTTGGGGGGGGGGGGGTTCCTTCTGGAGGTGTGTTTGTGTTGTGTTTTGTTTGCCGCCTCCCCCCTTC
>PIJE02002698.1:25000-27500 GCA_002895965.2 Coryphaenoides rupestris
GGCCGGAGAAGAGACTCTGATCTGATGAACATCTGTGCCTCCTGCACGCCTGGAAGTATTCACACGGAGAGAAGCCTGTAGCCCATATATCTTCAACTGCACTCGCCTATATGGGTCTCTGTGTGTGTGTGTGTGTGTGGTGTGTGTCTGTGTGTCTGTGTGTGTGTTCGCTCACAGGTGCGCGTTAGCGTGTGTGTGTGCGTGCATGTGGGTGTGTGTGTCTGTGCGTGTGTGTCTATATACTGCATGTGTGTTCACCCACAGGTTCGTATTAGCTTGTGTGTGTGTGTGTGTGTGTGTATATATATGTGTGTTCACCCACAGGTTCGTATTAGCTTGTGTGTGTGCGTGCATGTGGGTGTGTGTGTGTGTGTGAATATATGTGTGTGCTCACTCACAGGTTCATATTAGCTTGTGTGTGTGTGTGTGTGAATATATGTGTGTGCTCACTCACAGGTTCATATTAGCTTGTGTGTGTGTGTGGGGGTGTGTATATGTGTGTGTTAACTCAGGTGCGCGTGTGTGTGTGTGTCTGTGTGTATATCGTGTATATATATGTGTCTTCACTCACAGGTGCGTGTTTGTCTGTGTGTGTGTGTGTGTGTGTGTGTGTGTGTGTGTGTGTGTGTGTTGCGTTCGCCCACAAGTGCGTGTTTGTTTGTGTGTGTGTGCGTGTGTGTGTGTGCCCGTGTGTGTGTGTGTGTGTGTGTGTATGCTCTCCCTGTGGCTTGCCCTCGGTCGGCGGTGTCACGGAGGTCGTCCGTAAGACTAATGCCTTGAATGTGAATTTGATCCCTGGCTGAAGTTTGCACAATCCCCCCGCTTGTATTGATTATTTAGATTCATAGAGGAAAAAAAATGAAAAATTCAAAACTTTTACCTTGAGGTTGCGAAAAAAAGAAAAAAAAAAGCATGCCAGATGGAATAGAATGAAGAGTAAAATAATAATAAAAATCACTGTGTTTGCGCATCGTTAAATATTTACCGATTGCAGTTGCGCTCTCTTCAATTTTCCTCGGGCTTCAGTTTAAAACCGTTTGGATGCTGCAACGGCATACATTAATCATAACTTCATAAAGTCTACGGCCTCTCTGTCTGACCGCTCTTCCTCGCCGGTGTTTTGCTCCTGCGCTTCCTTTTTTTCGGCTATAGGCTTTTTTCGCCAACGCCGGGTTTGTGGCTATTTTAGCGATATAGCAAACATTTCTCCTAACCCTTTTCCGCCGAGAACATGCGCAGGAAAACACAACATTCAACACACACACACACACACACGCACTCACACATACACACATACGCATACACACACACACACTCGCGCGCACGCTTCTAAATATTCAACACCCTCACCCACCTCCTCAATATTCACCAGCCTTGGCCACCGATGGTTGACAGTTTATGTTATATTCAGTGAATACTGAATATACGGAAAAGTGTTGGTAGGTTTTTTTTATTTCCCCCCCCCCCCCCCCTTCTTCTACGTCAATGAAAAAGCATTGACTCACAAAACAGCGTCAGGAACAAAAGAAATAGGCAGAGAGAGAGAGGGAGACCAAAGTGTGTGACGTTAGACACGCACGCATATTTACAAAACACGATCGCCAGCACACACACACGCACACAACACACACACACACACACACACACACACACACACCCACACACACACACCCCACTACCGCACACACACACACACCACCACACACCACCACCTCCACCCCCACCCCTCCCCACCGCCCCTCACCAACCCCCCCACCCACAGGTGGCCTCATCTTGGCCTCGTCTTGATTCGGTGTGCGTTACTTCCTGCTCTCACTGTAATTGACACACAGCCCCCGGAGAAGGTGTCCATTAGACAATGATTGAGCCCTCGTTATAGGAATCCCCCCACACACACACACACACACACACACCACACCCAGGGCCCGGGTGGAGGGTTTTTTACTATGCATCCGCTTGACATGATAAACTAGAGAATGCGGGACAGTAACTGCAGGGGTTGGGGGTGGGGGTGGTGGTGGTGGGGGGGGGTGGTGGTTGTGTGGCGGCTGGTGGTGCTGGTGCTGGTGGTGGTGGTGGGTGGTGGGAGTGGCGCGTAGGAGGTTGTGTGTGTGTGTGTGTGTGTGTTGGAAGGGGAAGGGGAGGGGTGGATGTGTGTGGTGGGGTGGGGTGGGGTGATAGCGTGATTGAAGGAGGGAACCGTGGTCGGGGAGGATGTTGCTACCGGCAACAGGCCTTCTCCAGGTAAAGAGTGCCATCTATTGATGGAACCTGGGAGCGCCTCTCGCCTCTCCTCTCCCATCATCTGCCTCCCGAGCTCAGCGAAGGAAACGAAAGACCGGGTGCCCACCCTATAGCGTCAGTGCTGCCGGTGTGTGTGTCCGTGTGTGTGTGTGTGCGCCGTGTGTGTGTGTGTGTGTGTGCGCCGTCTCCCTCTGTAAAAAGGCATTCGGGGGGGGCTTTGAATTTTACCTTGCGGGCGATTCATTCATTTCATTTC
>PIJE02002698.1:35000-38163 GCA_002895965.2 Coryphaenoides rupestris
GCCCTCTCCATTCTCTCTCATTTTCCCCCCTTTTTCTTTTTTTGTCTCAGTCCCGGGGAAATTAACTGAATTAATCACCAGCTACGCACAAAAACCATGCCGGTAATGTGCTCCTGCATCTTCTCTGTGGCCAACCCTGAGCAGATGTTTTGTGTGTGTCTGTTGTGTGTGTGTGTGTGTGTCTGTGTGTGTCTGTGTGTGTGTGTGTGTGTGTGTGTCTGGGTGAATTACCTGCACACGTGTATGCTCGTGGTGACGTGTGATGTGTTTGCCAATGTGTGTGTTTGTGTTTGTGTTAGTGTGTGGCCTGGTGTGTGTGTGTGTGTGTGTGTGTGTCTCTGGGTGTGTGTTTATTTGTGGGAGAATCCCGGTAGTCGTCGGCCGGGGCGAGGGATGAGTGACACGGGGGCCCGGCAGGGAAAAGAAGGGGGAAAGAAAAGCCTGGAGCAGGCAAAGGCTCCTGGGAAACGTAGTTCTCTCTGGAGGGTGGAAGCCACGGCGATGGGCAGAGGAAAGTGAAAAGGGGATAAAATGGTAAAAAAAGGGAAGACAAGGAAGACACGGGGGGACAAGGGGAAGAGAAGCTATAGCGGACACCGAAGCCAGAGATATCAGCGTTGTGCTCGATAGGAAGTCTCGCCAATAAGAAATACCCACGGTTCCCGCACCGACATTTGAATAATGCATCGCGACGCGAGAAGACAACAGAAATGTAACAAAAATAATAATGATTGTCGCGGCCGGAGAGAAACGTGTCCCCGCTGGACGGAGGGAACGCTCTTTGTTTAGAAGGAGCCGGAATAAGTCACACTGATTGGCTCGGAAAACATTTTAAATTGGTCCCGATTGCGTTTGAGCGGACACAGTGTGGACGACGGTAAGGACGGCGATTCCCTCTCCAAAAACGGCGGCAAACCAAAAAACGATTTTGATTCCGCCGTTCGTCGGCCCAGGGGTTGAAACGACACCAAAATCGGGTACAATTCACAATTACTTTTTTCATTCATTCATATTTGAATAATATCGCCGTATATATCAAGTATATACATAAAGATGTCAAGTATTTTTGCTCCGTTTCTTTCACCTCTGTGATAAGCACAAATGTACGCAGAATGCAGTATATTTTTTTGGCGGGAATATCATGCATCGTGTCGCCATTTTTAGAGTTTTCAAAGATAACATATTCGTTTTGACGTTTTATTTTAGTCGAGACCCACTTCTCACACATATAATGTAAAGTCTCGAAAATATATTTCTCTGAACTGCTACCAAAAACATCATGGGGTCCAATTCGAGTCAGGAGATACCGGCCCCCTTATCAGTCTCCCAGTGAAATAACCCTTCTGGAGCTCAAGTTCCTCCCACTAGACTTGGCTCTCTGTGTGGTGTGTTTGTGTGTGTGTGTGTGTGTGTGTGTGTGTGTGTGTGTGTGTGTGTGTGTGTGTGTGTGTGTGTGTGTGTGTGTGTGTGTGTGTGTGTGTGTGTGTGTGTGTGTGTGTGTGTGTGTGTGTGTGTGTGTGTGTATATGGCGGGGGGGCGGGCGGTGGGGGGCTCTCAGGTGGAACAGCCACCAGGGGCCCTGTGTGTGTGTTGTGTGTGTTGTGTGTGTGTGGTGTGTCTGTGTGTGTGTGTGTGTGTGTGTGTGTGAGAGGCTCGAGAGGCTGTCACAGCAGGCTCTGAGCTGCACCAGTAGGCAGCAGCAGTAGCAGTAGCAGCAGCAGTAGCAGCAGCAGAATACAGCCCAGCCAGAAGAGGCAGGCGGCTAGGCTAGCCTGCCAGCAAGCCAGATAGCAGCGGGTGTTCTTTTGGCTTCTTGTTGTTGTGTTGTTCGTTCTGTAGACTGGATGTCATTGCAGACTTGATTTTTTTGATTTTCGAAGTAATGTTCTAGAATATGCCCCCCAGACATCAAAGACACTGTAATGGTTTGTTTCCAGTCATGATTTTACAGGTTTTGTCGTCATATAGTTAGACTTAATACCGACTACACGCAGTATTTTCTTTGCTATTTCTCTCTTTTAACTACAAACTGATACCGCCACAAACTGATACCGCCATAGCTTATGAATGGTGTGTCGGTGCTTGTGTACGTCATGTGTGTAATGTGTACGTCTGTATGTGAATGTGTGTGTGTGTGTGACGTGTGTGAGCGTGTGTTTCTGTGTGTGTGTGTGTGTGTTTTCCGTTCTTTTCTTTTTTACTTCCGTGAACGTGATCTGGGCTGGAGTCCCCGGAAATTTCGTCACGACTCCACCGATCGTGCGCTCTCCGCGGCTCGACCTTCGGAGAGAGCAGAGGCTCGTGGGAAATATACGCGCGATCCCGACAAAGTTACGGTCGTAAAGGAGTGACGGGGTGAATGTGAAAGCGGGACTATAGGCGAGGGCTATAAGACGGATGACTCGACGTAAATAATTGATGCGCAAGAAATATAATTGAAAATAGCGGGACGTTCACTTTGGTGTCAGTTAGGTGTCAGTCGCCGGTGTGTTCCTTACTTGAGTTACTTAGCAAAGCCGCCCGCACATTATATCAAAACAAAAGAGTGTTTTTCTTCCGCTTAAATCCGACACGACACCAGCCAGCGTCTCCTTCAGGGCCCGCCTGTCGCCAAGACAACCATCGTCTCGCTGCAAATGGCGACGAGATGAAAGGGGAGGAAAGCGTATTAAGCTCCGCTAGCCTCCGCTCGTCTGAGGCGGCGTTAGCGTCGTTATGCCCGAGACCCACGCCGGCATCGAATCACGTGCCTCCGCCGCTACGGGCCGTATAACAAAGGAAAAACGCGGGTAGTACTTACATATTCACCCCCGAGTACACGGCTCCGGCGGTGACTGTGCTGCGTGTGTGTGTGTGTGTCCAGTACGTTGGAGACATTAGCGTGTGTACTTATCAACGGTAACTATCGACGTATTACATCAAAAGATCATAGCCACCGGGATGCACTCAAGGCTAACAGCTCACGGCGTGCCGGAACACAACAATCACCGATGACGCGGTGATTATAGGGACGGGAATTGAACCCCGGGACGACTATGACGGCGTACACACGCACACACACACATACACACACACATACATACATACATACACACACACGCACACATACATACATACACACATACATACATACACATACACTACATACATACATACAAACATA
>PIJE02002698.1:53604-55542 GCA_002895965.2 Coryphaenoides rupestris
CTCACATCCCCCATTTTCAGCGTCCCCTTTTCAGCAGACACTATCCCAGCTTTACATATAATAATTATTACGACGCCACGCACACTGAATGCTATGAAAACGTAATTTTTAAAGTTAAAAATTTAAGTTTAAAGTCTTTCTTTTAGCATTTTCAATTCCAACCTGCCACCCCTCCTGGTGGGATGCCCTCGTCAAAATATCAAATAGGAAACAAGCTCAATTTACCAGTTAATTGTGATTATGTTGTGTTTGTGGGGTGGGGAGCGGAGGGGACCATGTACCGATGATGCTTGATTGAGTTTTTGTGTAACAGATGATTTTGTGGTCAAGTCGCGAGGCGCCGCTTGTGACGGCTCCAATGTGCTTGTTTATTCCATGTCGAAATTTGCGGCGTCAACAACGCAGCGCGTCTGAAATCCCCGGGCGCTCCTCTCTCTCTCTCTCTCTGGTGCTCTCTCTTCGTCTCTCACTCTCTCTCTCGATACACTCTCTGCTCTCGTCTCTCTACTCTCATCTTTACACGCTACAAAAAATAAGAGAGAAAGAAAAGTGTTTGTGTGTGTGGTGTGTGTGTGTGCAGTTTTAAAAAGTAAACTAAAGCCAAATATTTATCTGTTCAATAACTGACACTATATTTTTACATGTTTCTCCCCTCTCGCCTCTCTGCTCTGCGTCCTATCTCTCTCTCTGTCCGTCTCTCCTCTCTCTCTGTCTGTCTTATCTCTGTGTCTTGCTCTTGTTCCCCCCTCTCTCTCTGTTTTTCTCTCTCCCTTTCCCTCTCCTGCTGTGTGTCTCTCTCAAGTCCTCTGTCTGTGCTCTCTCTCCTCTCTCTCTCTCTCTCTCTCTCGCCTCTCTCTCCGCTCTGTCTCGCGTCTCTCTCTCTCTGCTGTCTTCCTCTGTCCTCTTCTGTTCCCTCTTCTCTCTGATTTTCTCTCTTCCCTCCCATCCTCCCTCGGTGTCTCTCTCTCCCCCTGTCTCTCTTGTCTCTGTTGTCTGTCTGTCTGTCCTTCTCGGTCTTGCTCCCGGTCTCTCATCTCTCTCTCTCTCTCGTCTCTCTCTCTCTCTCTCTCGTCTTTTTCTCTCTCTCTCGTCTTTTCTCTCTCTCCTCTCTATGTAATCTCTCACTCTCTCTCTCTTCTCTCTAGCTTCTCGCTCTTCTCTCTCTCTCTGTCTCTCCTCCTCTCTCTCTCTGTCCAGTTGAGTGCCTGGGGGGGAGAATGAGAGTCCCTGCAGTAGGCAGCTGGCAGGAGAAACGATCAGGACGGCAAGCGAGTGGAGTTTCCTGCCTCCTCCTCCTCCCTCCTCCTCGCTCCGCCTCCTCCTCCTTTCTTCACAACCAAACAGCCGTCGTCCTCCCACCTCCTCCTCCCCTTCACCCCCCCACCCACACCACCTGCTCTCGTCCTCCAGACTCCCTGTCCGCTCCTCCCCCCTCCTCTCGCTCCCCTTCCCACTCCACGGTCACGCGCCATGCGGCCCGGCCCGTCGGAGGGGGTCTCCAACCCGACTAGCCGGGACCGGGACCGGACCGGACCAGGACCTCGATCGGGTTTAGAGGCGCGGCCGGGACCCTCCGGGATCTACCGGAGCAGAGCGGCGACACTGCGGGCGGGGAGGGATGGGGCGAGGGAGGAGTAGGAGAAACTGGAGGAGGTGGCTCGGAGGAGGAGGAGGTGGGCAGGATGGCCTCGTGGGAACACCTCCTCCTCCTCCTCCTCCTCAGCTGCCTCCCGTGAGGATGAGGAGCGAGGCGGGAAGCCATGAAGAAGGCTCGCCTGCCTCCCTCCCCCCGCCCACGCACGCAGCACCACTAGCACCGCCCGCCCCGGGTCAAGGACCCCTGTCGTTGACCTCGCGCTGTCGAGCCTCCAGGGTCCAGGGAGGTCGGGGGGTTTGGCAAGGGGTGGGGGGGGGGGGGGGGGGCAGGGAGGGGGTTAT
>PIJE02002699.1:17500-26048 GCA_002895965.2 Coryphaenoides rupestris
GTATAGTCCAGGCGGAACCTCAAACTCTTAACCCTCCACGTTCGCTGCTCTCCAAAAGTCGTGAAAACACAAACAAGAAAACCAATGAAAGGAAAATGAACCATTACACCTTCCTAAGAAACAACAACAACAACAACAACCATTGTACTGGGAGGTGTGCGGAGGTGTTCGCCGCCAGCCGGGCTCCCAGGCGAGCGTCTCACCTGAGCTGAGCACCGTGTCTCCGTCGGTCCCGCCCACCACGTACAGGTGACCCTGCAGCACGGCCGCCGCCGCCCCGCTACGCCGCCTCCGCATCGACGGCTGCCTGCTCCACGTGTTCGTCTTCGGGTCGTACCTGGTGGTACGGGAACAATAACCATGATAAGAAGAAGAAGAAGAAGAAGAAGAAGAATTACACTTTGTTCGTACGGTACAATTTATGTACAATGTTCAAAATGTGCAGAACATGTACAGTGAATTAATTTGAGATTTGGAACATAAAATGTCGTAGACGATGACGATGTCGATATCAGTGGAGTGTGTGTGTTTGGTGGCTGGTTTAAGCAGCCTCACCTAGCATGCTGTGTGTGTGTGTGTGTGTGTGTGTGTGTGTGGTGTGTGTGTGTTGGTGGCTGGTTTGACCTGTGGGCCTTAGGTTAGGCAATGCACCACAGGTGTGAGTGTGCAGCCCCACCCATCAACACCCAGACTGTCGCTGGGCCAGGTGAGGCTGCTTAAACCAGCCACCAAACACACACACACACACACACACGATGTCATCCACCACCATGCGCTCACACAGAGTTTGAATCCAGTCTCTACTTCTTAGAATTGGTTCAGACTCTTGGCTCAGCATGGAGGCTAGCGTGAGGCCCAGGAGGTCCTCGGTCCCTCCTGAGGCAGACCACCGTGGTGGGGGGGGGGGGGGGTGGCGGTCGTACCTCTCCACCGTGCTGCAGGCCGTGACGCCGTCCCAGCCGCCGACGGCGTACAGGTGTCCGTCCAGCGCCTGCAGACAGACGCCGCTGCGGGGGCGGCTCAGCGGAGCTATTTCCACACTCCAGACGGCGGTGTGTGGGTCGTACCTGACCACACAGAACACAGAACCACCACGACTGTTAGAGTCACTCGACTTCCTGCAACACCGGGAGACGTGAGTCAGTCAGATTCATAACAGGTTTTAGTTTCAGAGGACGGACACAGTAATCACCACGACTGCCCTGACACTGACTGGAGAGAGAGAGAGAGAGAGAGAGAGAGAGAGAGAGAGAGAGAGAGAGAGCAGCGAACAGTGACATCCGGTGGCTGGCCAAGGGACTAGCAGTCACTCAGATGGAAAAGGGGACACACTTGTTGGGAATGTTGGGAACCTGGGGAACATCGTGGTTGGAGCGAGCAAAGATCACATTTAAACAAAAGAGGAGGTGAGCTTAATGACGCTGCTGGGATTGATTGGTGTTCAAATTAATTGAACAATTTTATTTAAGGATAAAGGAATCAGATGAATCATCTCATGGACCCGCGAGAGGGTCCAACCTCGCTGTCTCACAGCAGATGAGATAGATGATGGATGATGGAAGATAGTCATCCATCTCTCCCTCCTGTCAAGATGGGAGGTTAGTGTTGAGACACAACGAGCTCCTCGGAGGCTCCACATAGCTGCCACCGTCCAGCGAGGCTGTCAGCACTAGAGCCACCAGAGCCACGCGGGGAACGGCTGTCTACAGCAGTTGTTGTAAGAATCTGAGTCTCCAACTGCAAGACACACACACACACACACACACACACACACACACACACGCACACACACACATGCACGCACACACATGCACACACACACACACACCCACACAGAATGCATCATCGTCAAGGCTTGCACACACACACACACACACACACACATACACAGACTCAGACACACACACACACACACACACACACACACACATATTTTCACTCTGTTGTCCTAAAAATGTTATTTGATGTTGAGCTTATCTCAGAATGGGATATTGGTTGAAAATAAAATAATTAAGAATTACATTTGCCGTGTGATTCGTGGTACCAGGAAACAAATGTGCATTAAATGGCTTATCCTTCAAAGGCATGGGGCTTTAAATGAAGGATATTAAATATACAATGATTTAATATAAACGCAGGGAAATTAATTTGATTTGTTGCGGAAGGAATAACTGGAGGGAAAGCATTTGAAGACACACCTCTCCACGTTGCCGTAGCAACGGACGCCGTCCTCTCCTCCGGCGGCGTAGACCTTGCCGTCCAGGGTTCCCACCGCCACGTTGCCACGGCGATGGACCATGGGCGCCGCCGGCCTCCACTCGTTGTCCTCGGGGCAGAACTGTTCCACGAGGCAGGCGGGGTCGTCCCGGGTCCAGCCCCCCACTGGGAGGACGACAGAGACACACAGGACACGCCGCCATCTTTACTGACCGTGTGCTGCTGTCGTGTCTTTTTGTTGCTTCTGGTCGGAGTACATTTAGAGTAAACGGTCAATTTAATCTATCTACTCTACTCTGCCTGTCGACACTTAGCTAGGAGGGGGAGGAGCCCGGGGATCGAACCAGCAACCTCCGTGTTGCCAGACAACCGCTCTTATACCTCCTGAGCTGCTGCTTTGTTTGTATTGTTTGTATTGTGCTCAGTGAGTGTATTATTTAACAGCAGTAGCGTGGGCAACGTCTACTGCGGTGATTCCTTCTCATTGTGAGACGCGACCCGGAGGCTCGGAGTGCTTCCAATCAAGAGACGAGACCCGATAGGCTCCCGCTCGGAGGACTCTCATCTCGGAGGACTCTCATCCCCCCCCACACACACACCACACACACACACACACACACACACACACACACACACACACTGCTGCTGCTACTATCAGCCACACTTCAGCCAAGACAATGTGATCTACACTCCACAGAGACACCAGAGAGAGAGAGAGAGAGTGAGAGAGGGAGGGAGGGAGAGAGGGAGAGAGGGAGGAGGGCGAGAGGGAGGAGGATTTATGGACGTGATGTCATTGACTCAACGCCAGCGAGTCCAGAGAGCTGTGAGAGCGGAGCAGGGGGGTCACTGAGTTATGAGTCCTGCACGTCAACACGAGGCTGGTCACCTCCTCCCGTTCCCTTTTATACTGGATCTCCTTCTTCCCTCTTTCAACCTCTTGTCTGGAGCGTGCTCTTGTGTCTCGTATACCCCGACAATAGATTTGTATATATAGCTGTGAATGTCATTATACAATGTCAATTTAATAAAGAAGGAATTTATCTCTAAATATACTGTATGTGTGTGCTTATGTTAAACAGCATGTCAACATCGTGTGTGTGTGTGTGTGTGTGTGTGTGTGTGTGTGTGTGTGTGTGTGTGTGTGTGTGTGTATTTTTAAGTGTCCGATGAAGTCATCCAACCTTAAATAAAACTAAAGGGAACAGATTGAGGACATGCTTTTGAGAACAAGGCCACCGGGATGAAAATGCGTCACGTCAGCAGGACTCGCCGCAGGACTCGCTGCTCGGGCGACTGACCTGCAAACATGGAGTCAGTGAACACGTCTGTGGGCGGGACTCTGCAGAGCTTCCTGCGCAGCGCCAGGGGCCCCAGACGCTCCCTCCGGGGGGCCGCGCCCGCCTCCTTGATGAGCATGCTGCGGCACTCGGGCTCCGCCAGCGAGTCCCTGGGCGACGACAGCGATGACAACATGGATTTAATCATCAACACTCATAGTGATAATGCATGTTACTGGCATAGCGCTTCCCTGGACTCTTTCCAGCACGACATCAATAAAAACATCAATAAAAGGTTCCATTAAAACTTGATGAAAAGGCAGCGAGAGGGAGATAGAGGTCAGGAGTAGAAGATGTTAGAAGCATTTTAAAAATGTTTGTTTTAAGTGATGTTTAGAAAGAGAGGAGAGAGGTGGAGTCATGGACTCAACATTTTGAATAAATATTAGGAAGTTAAGATAAGATAAGATAAGATAGAAATGTATTAATCCCAAAGAAAATTCTTGTGCCAGGTTGCATAGCAATACAGTACAATAAAACAATAGAGAAATACACAGAATAATACAAATAAACTAACAGATTTACAAATGTACAGTACAATGTACAACAAGTTCACTTGTATGCTCCACGTGCATCTTTTTAAAATGATCAAATCGATTTCAATGTTTTAAGATCAGTAGAACATCTTTTAACAAGTTCCTGATTATTCTGTCATCTCTATTCCTACCAAACGTTTTCCAATCTTAAAGTATGAATGCGTGCGTTTCTGATTGGTAATGTTAAATCCAGACAAGAGCAGCATGATAGATTATCTGAGGTCAGGTACATGCTCAGCTGCAACCGTTTCTATTTGTGTTTTTGTATGAAATTAACTCAACACAGCGATCGGCCGGCGATTAGCATATCGGAGACGTGCAACACAACAGGCGGGCTGCCAGCAGCCAGCCTGAATGCTAATTACCCTTGATCATTGTACACGCCCATATCTTATCTGATCAGCGCTCTGTCTGCGACTACTCCTGTCTGGATGGATGACGGGCTGCACTTTGGCCCCTGAAAAGTCCCCGTTTCTGTCGAGCTCTCTGGTCGTTTTTCTTGCTTGGTTTCTCTGAGTAATCGCCCCTGGCTGGCAGGGGTCTGGGTGATGGATCCTCGTACACTCCAGCTGGCCCGGACCTCCCTCTGCTAGAGCTGGCCTCCTCACGGCCTCTTCTAGCTCCTCCCCTCCTTCCTCCCTCCCTCCTTCCCTTCCCTTCCCTCCCTCCCTCCCTCCCTCCTCCCTCCCTCCCTCCCTCCCCTCCTTCCCTTCCTCCCTCCATGCTGGCTACGTAGCGGTGATTCAGCTCCACGACCCTCGAGGGAAACCTAAGCCTCCGCTGAAGGCAGCTGAAGGTGCCGTTCACGGCAGGACTCGGCACGCAGCCGTGCAGTCACTTGACTCCGTTCACATGTTTTGATCCTGGGTGGGCGTGTTCTCCATCACCGCTCCATCACGACACAGAAAGTCATTATCGATGCTTCTGTTGGGCCTGCGTCTAGAGTCTAGACTATGTATAGCTCGGAGCATCCACACACGCTACACATCACAAGAGAGCAGCAACAAGCATCTCGCAAACCCGCTGTTTTAATGACGTTCCTCTGGAAGCCCCCCCCCCACTGACAGACACCCAGCACGTTGTTCTGCTGCTGCACCCAATCTGGCAACCGAGTTCCCTGCTAAACAGGGAAATGTTATGGATAAGTTGATGATGTGTGTGTGTGTGTGTGTGTATGTGTGTGTGTGTGTGAGCGTATGTGTGTGTGTGTGTGTGTGTGTGTGTGTGTGTGAGAGAGAGAAAGAGTGTGTGTGTGTGTTTTGCATGCATCTATTTTCATTTGCAAGTCATACGTATTTAAGTCGATCGATTGAACGATCGATCAATTTCTCCATCAGACATGCAGTTTGTTACTGGGCGATGTGGCCAGTAACAATATAGTATGTTTTCTGGTGAAATCTTTCTGAGATTTTTGACAAATAATGATCAGCCAAATGGATGTCATGACTAAATGGCAAATAAAGGAACAGTTGGAAGAGTCTGGTAAGTTCAGACGATTACATCACTTCGCTGTAATGCAGGATTTAGAACCAGGAAGGGACATCACGATGTGATGATATTGAAATCAAAGACAATATCAAGTCTCATATCATATTCATATCATATTTGTGTATCGCGTCGCCCGAGTGGCGTCCGCACACAGCCTGGCACCACATTCTTCCCAGAAGCCTCCCGGTCTGTGAGTCAAACTTGCCCTTGCCAGCTAATCCCTAATTCTCCGCTTCTATATAAAGATCACATGACCCCACGTGCGATGACCCCTGGATGCCTTGACTTGCAGGGGAAGAGGAGAACAGAAGGCCGAACGCGGCTCGCGCAGACGAAACGTTGTCGACCCGTTGGTCCTGACAGAGCATTAATCACACGCCCAGATGGAGGCTCTGACACAGAGATGGCAGCTTCTAGCCTCACTAACTGACCGATCTCGCCATCCATCGACATGCACGTGTTCACAGAGGAAACAATATAAATGGTAAATGGATTGTATTTATACAACGGCGGTGCCAACCGTGCACGGTAACAACCAACACGTCAGGAGCAGGTAGGGTTAGGTGGTGTCTTGCTCAGGGACACCTCCACACTTAGCTAGGAGGAGCAGGTAGGGTTAGGTGGTGTCTTGCTCAGGGACACCTCCACACTTAGCTAGGAGGAGCAGGTAGGGTTAGGTGGTGTCTTGCTCAGGGACACCTCCACACTTACTAGGAGGAGCAGGTAGGGTTAGGTGGGGTCGTCTTGTCAGGGACAGCCATCCACACTTAGCTTAGGAAGGAGCAGGTAGGGTTAGGTGGTGTCTTGCTCAGGGACACCTCCACACTTAGCTAGGAGGAGCAGGTAGGGTTAGGTGGTGTCTTGCTCAGGGACACCTCCACACTTAGCTAGGAGGAGCAGGTAGGGTTAGGTGGTGTCTTGCTCAGGGACACCTCCACACTTAGCTAGGAGGAGCAGGTAGGGTTAGGTGGTGTCTTGCTCAGGGACACCTCGACACACACCAG
Organism: Coryphaenoides rupestris; assembly: GCA_002895965.2. Taxonomy (NCBI): domain Eukaryota; kingdom Metazoa; phylum Chordata; class Actinopteri; order Gadiformes; family Macrouridae; genus Coryphaenoides; species Coryphaenoides rupestris. Next base: position 24,086 of record PIJE02002699.1, read on the forward strand.
CTAGGGGCCCGGGGATCGAACCAGCAACCTTCCCTCCTGAGCGACTGTCGCCCGCGGTGCTGCAGCGTTCGTTAAACTGTTCCTGCTCAGCGTGTTTTTAATAAGACGGACGGCCGTAGCTACACACCGGCTGAGCGGCTCCCGGTTCCTGCAGGCGAGGCCTCCAGACGTAATCCAACCTCAGGCAGCCCGGTGACGGATGCTGCTAATTATCCTGCGATGAGGAGCCAGGGGCCGGCAAGCGCTCCCAGAGGCCCCCCTGGAGGAGCTGATGAGAAGGTAAAGAGCGAGAGTCGGCCCCGGCTGTACACACACACACCCACACCTTCAGAGACCTCCGTACGTGGGCCAGGACCTGCCGAGGTTGTCTCTTATAAAGCCTTGACCGCTCCCACTGCAGGACGCTGTAAAACCTGGACCTGTCAAAGCTGGCATCTTTAGGAGGTTGTGAAGAACTGACAAGTCTGCTGACCACCAGCGTCCCTCCTCAAGACGTTCGGAGAGAAAAGATTCTTCCGGTAAAAATGGGAGGGTGGGAGGTGAGCGGGAAATATTAGACGAGGAGACAAGAGCAAGAAGATGTGTTTGAGTGAGTCTGAAGATGTGTTTGAGTGCAGCTGAAGGTGTTTTCTTCAAAGTGTCTCCTCTTATAAAGGCTTGCAGGAGAAGATTGTGGGGGGAAACCCAGGGGCTCTGTGTGTTATACTGGTATTTAGAGACACATTAAATGATAAGGACCAGGAGAAATAAAGAAACAAAAGAAAATAAATACCACATATCTTCTGCAAAGCCAGTCACCCATACAGTATGTCCTTCATTCAACACACACACACACACACACACACACACACACACACACACACACACACACACACACACACACCTTTTAAAAGAAACGCTTGCATGCTTGCGTCTCACGCCGTCCCACATTCCAGCCTCCGGGGACACGGAGTATAATCGGTCGTGTCCGGGGGGTCGCGGACACCCTAGCCCCCCTGCAGCTGTTCCCCGGCCTCCGCGCAGACAATCGCCCGGAGCCGCAGCTGCGAGGCGAGGCGTGGCGCCGGGCTCCTCTACCCCCGCAACAGCAGCGGCCACTGCGGGTATTTTTGAAAGCGAACTTTGAATGTGAGCGTTTTCGGAGGCCATGTTGTTTGACATTTAAAACTCGAATGCCAAACACAGTCGATGACACGGACGCCGTCGCGCTGACGTCGTGTTGCCGGTGAGACGGGGAGTAGACGGCCTGCCAATAAGCCCGGAGTCCTTCAGTCAATAGCATGAACAGGAGCTTTGTGTGGAGAAACAGGCTGGCCAGACCAGTGTAGACTTCATAAAGTCGATACCCGTCAAACTCAAGGCCATTAGTGCTTTGGCAGGAATCCCGTTTTATTAATCAATCATCAAATTCATTAAAATACAATTATATGAAAGAGAAACCCGAAATAAAATGAGCCTGCGATGCCAACATAACAAATAAAACAGAAGGCGGCTTCACTGTTGGTTCCAACGTTTTACAGTTGAGGTCAGATTCACTCATCACCTCATCAAGGCCAACTCATCAAGGCCAAACTAAGCAACAAGTGAATGCGGCCTTTGTCACAACAAGATTGATGTTCATGAGTCATTTTAGAACGCGCTGCGGCCACATTTGAGAAGCGGTGAAAGTGACGAGGGAAGACAACGACCCCGTTCCCTCCCGCTAAAAATAATGCTGTGTCGTCGCTCTTTCTCCACGCAAATAGACCGAGCTTCAAGTGACACCATCTTCTCCTCCGCAAATTACGGCACAACCTCATCATCCATCTTTTGCCGTCTCAAAGCCCTCAAGAACCTCCTCCGGGACGCCGCCGTGACAAAAGAGAACACCACACACACAGCCGCTGTTTAAAACTTTACAGAACTTTAGAGAACTTTAGAGCCTTCATTTTATCCAAACTTTACCCTGCGAGGGAGGGGAGGG
>PIJE02002699.1:26511-29011 GCA_002895965.2 Coryphaenoides rupestris
GGGGGGGGGGTGGGAGGGAGGGAGGTCAGTGACCCTGTGAGCCAAAAAACCCAACTCTTTTAGGAGATGTCCATCACAGGTCACGGAGAGACATGCTTGGCAGTCGAGAGGTGAGGTAATCCGGGGGGGTGGGGTGGGAGGGAGGGGAGGTCAGTGACCCTGTGAGCCAAAAAAACCCAGCTCTTTAGGAGATGTCCATCACAGGTCACGGGAGAGACATGCTTGGCAGTCGACAGGTGAGGTAATCCAATACACTAATACACACTAATACACTAATACACTAATACACTAACACACTAACACATTAACACACTAATACACTAACACATTAACACATTAACACATTAACACACTAACACATTAACACACTAACACATTAACACACTAACACACTAATACACTAATACACACTAATACACTAATACACTAATACACTAACACACTAACACATTAACACACTAACACACTAATACACTAATACACACTAATACACTAACACACTAACACATTAACACATTAACACACTAACACATTAATACACTAACACATTAACACATTAACACATTAATACACTAACACACTAACACATTAACACATTAACACACTAACACATTAACACACTAACACACTAATACACTAATACACACTAATACATTAATACACTAATACACTAATACACTAACACACTAATACACTAATACACACTAATACACTAATACACTAACACACTAATACACTAATACACTAACACACTAATACACTAATACACACTAATACACTAATACACTAACACACTAACACATTAACACACTAACACATTAATACACTAATACACTAATACACTAACACACTAACACACTAATACACTAATACACACTAATACACTAATACACTAACACACTAACACATTAACACATTAACACACTAATACACTAATACACACTAATACACTAATACACTAACACACTAACACACTAATACACTAACACATTAACACGCTAACACGCTAATACGCTAACACGCTAACACGCTAATACGCTAACACGCTAACACGCTAACACACTAACACACTAATACACTAATACTCTAATACACTAATACTCTAACACGCTAACACGCTAATACGCTAACACGCTAACACGCTAATACGCTAACACGCTAATACGCTAATACGCTAACACACTAATACACTAATACACTACACACTAACACGCTAATACACTAATACGCTAACACGCTAATACGCTAATACGCTAATACGCTAATACGCTAATACGCTAACACGCTAACACACTAATACACTAATACACTACACACTAACACGCTAATACGCTAATACGCTAATACGCTAATACGCTAATACGCTAATACGCTAACACGCTAATACGCTAATACGCTAACACACTAATACACTAATACACTAACACACTAACACACTAATACACTAATACACTAACACACTAATACACTAATACGCTAACACGCTAATACGCTAATACGCTAATACACTAATACGCTAACACACTAATACACTAATACGCTAACACACTAATACACTAATACACTAACACACTAACACACTAATACACTAATACACTAACACACTGCTATTCAAGTCATTGTTGGACAGATGAAGTGAAGTATTTATTTGCCAACCTAAGAACCTGTAGAACACGACACTAGAACCTGTGACGTTCACCACACACTGTATCACCAAGTGGAGGAGCTGCATGAACATATTCCTCCCAGTTCTCTTTCTTAAAGGCCCATTAGGTAATTATATCAACGTGGGCGTTCTTTTGGAGAAGCTAATGACATCCTGGTTACGTTCATAAGGCATGCGGGGAGTGATAGAGACGACAATGAAACTTAAAAAGATTACAAACGCTAAAGCGATTATGCAGACTCTTCCTGGTTCCAATAACCTTCCTGGTTATTTGATCGGAGGAAACATTATAACAGCGTTCATGAGACATTACTTTTACTGCGCTGGAAGCTGTTCCGAGTGCAGTAAAACGAAACAAGAGGTTTATATTTATTTCTCCCGTGTGCAGAGACGTCACAAAGTGCTGAGGGTTCTGAAGCGTGGTCACGGTGATGACTCTCAGGCTGACGCTCGGCCTGCGTCTCAGGGACCGGTGGTCTTTCCAAATGGATGGTTATGTGGGAGAGGCTTGGACGGCGGAGGTGGTCTCTGTGCTCTGAGAACCGAGGGCCCCCAGGACTCGGCTGAGAGGCTCGTGAATTATTAACTGCCGTAGGCTCCTCATCACAACGTGGAAGGCGGCGTCCTGTGGTCTGACAGCCGCCACTGGAGACCCAGACGCTCACTGGCTGGTGTACTCTCTACTCTCTACTCTCTTTACTCTTTGCTCGCTCTACTCTCTACTCTCTACTCTCTTTACTCTCTCTACTCTTTGCTCGCTCTACTCTCTACTTTCTACTCTCTACTCTCGGTAGACTAAGTAATCGGTTTACAACAGATAATTCAGGGCTGAGG
>PIJE02002699.1:36511-41511 GCA_002895965.2 Coryphaenoides rupestris
AAGGCCTGTCAGCCGCTCAGGTGTCAGCCGCCGGCCGCGGGAACAGAGAGCAGAGAACAAGAGATCAGCAGGTATACAGGTGTAGAGGTATACAGGTATACAGGTGTAGAGGTATACAGGTATACAGGTATACAGGTGTACAGGTATACAGGTGTAGAGGTATACAGGTGTAGAGGTATACAGGTGTACAGGTATACAGGTGTGACCTCCCAGAGCCCACCGCGCGGCCGGACCACAACAAACAGGTAAGATGTTTGTCCTGCTTCTGTCGTTGTCCTCATCAGACCGAAGGACAGATTTTAGGATTAAAGAGAGAAGAGTTTGACTGACATCCGGACCTCTGCATAGGACCGGATCAATAGTTAGTCGTCAATACCCACTAATGAGCAGGAATGATTCGTCTCCAGGCTTCGAGGGTTTTTTTTGTTAATAAATGCTGGGAGGCTGGGAGACGTGACCTATCGGCTCTTGTCTTCAGGTGTACGTTGTAATAAAATTCATGACTAATTTAAAACACCGGCTTGAAAATAGCAGCAGTAGTGTCACATTAAACGGTTACTGAACGGAAAACCACAAGAAGAAAAAGTGAAGACGTGGAACTTATTATAATAAGAATAATAATGAGACATTTTTCCTGCCTATTGTTGCGGGGAGGAAAATAAAGACTTGAATCGCTGACTCCAGTAAATCTTCAAAAGAGGACCAGTTAGGAGCCTTCTGCTGACTCACCCTCACAAACATCTTCTGCTCTTCTGCATCTTTACTGAATTAAAGCCTCTAAAAATAAACCCCTTTAAGATCCACACGCAGGTGCTCCGTGCGGCCACTAGGAGGCACCAGAAACCGCACAGTTGCAGCATCTAGAACAGAGATGGAGACAAGATATGAGATATGAGATATGAGATATGAGATATGAGATATGAGATATTAAAAGCACCGCATTGACTTGCAGTAACGTAGAGAGTGTGGAGACTATGGTGAGCCGTGGGATGATAAGGTGGAGATGTGTGTGCGTGTGTGTGTGTGTGTGTGTGTGTGTGTGTGTGTGCGTGTGTGTGTGTGTGTGTGTGTGTGAAGCCTGAGCCTGAGGTCCGCTCCATGCATACCCGCTGGAGTCTCCTGTTGCAGCTCAGGTGCCTCTCGGCTCAGGTGAGTCTCAGGTGACACTGACAACAGCAATCACTGGACTCGTGTCAGTCAGGGAGGCTGGCCAACCACGTCTATCTACAGTCCATCATGTGTTCATCTACTGCTGCTGGAGCAAAGCTTTCTGGTGATTGCACAACACACTGAGAGAAAAGGACTGAAACAGTCGGCTATGTATTCTATAGGCTCCAGGTTCATCTTATTACTGACAAACCTTATACAGATATTGAGATAAATGATTCTCATTATTATTATTGTACCAAACCTCTCCTCCTCCATGACAACATTGAACCACAATCCAATCAACATACTGCCTTGTCCAGCGAATACAAACACTAGAGGTAGGATGAGGCTGGATGAGGTAGGATGAGGCTGGATGAGGTAGGATGAGGTAGGATGAGGTAGGATGAGGTCGGATGAGGTAGGATGAGGCAGGATGAGGTAGGATGAGGCAGGATGAGGTAGGATGAGGTAGGATGAGGCAGGATGAGGTAGGATGCATGCAGGAATAATGAAGGGTTTTGTTCAAAGGGAAGCTCTCGTTCATCTGAGGAGGAGGAGGAGGACGAGGAGGAGGACGAGGACGAGGACGAGGACGAGGACGAGGAAGAAGAGGTGATGGACTCTGGAATGGATTCAGGGCGACACACGACCCGCAGGGGCAGCAAGATCCAGCCCCACTCCCTCCTGTACCACGGAGACACACCCGTAGGTGAACCACAACACCTCCTATACCAGGGAGATGCACCCAGGTGAGTCTCAGGTGACACTGACAACAGCAATCACTGGACTCGTGTCAGTCAGGGAGGCTGGCCAACCACGTCTATCTACAGTCCATCATGTGTTCATCTACTGCTGCTGGAGATTTATGGTGATTGGACAACACACTGAGAGAAAAGGATTGAAACAGGAGGCTATGTATTCTATAGGCTCCAGGTTCATCTGATGACTGACAACCCCAATACAGATATTGAGATAAATGATTCTCATTATTATTATTGTACCAAACCTCTCCTCCTCGTCGTCTGATCGCATGACAACATTGAACCACAATCCAATCAACATCTGCCTTGTCCAGCGAATACAAACACTAGAGGTAGGATGAGATAGGATGAGGCTGGATGAGGTAGGATGAGCTAGGATGAGGTAGGTTGAGGTAGGATGAGCTAGGATGAGCTAGGATGAGGTAGGTTGCATGCAGGAATAATGAAGGGTTTTGTTCAAAGGGAAGCTCTCGTTCATCTGAGGAGGAGGAGGAGGAGGAGGAGGACGAGGAGGACGAGGACGAGGAGGAGGAGGAGGAAGAGGAGGTGATGGACTCTGGAATGGATTCAGGGCGACACACGACCCGCAGGGGCAGCAAGATCCAGCCCCACTCCCTCCTGTACCACGGAGACACACCCGTAGGTGAACCACAACACCTCCTATACCAGGGAGATGCACCCATGGGTGCGCTTCAACAACAACAACAACAACAACAACAACAACTAAAAGTATCTTGATTTGTTTGTTGTTCCTCTCCATAGCGTGCAAACATATATTTATGTTCTCTGTTTATTTCTTGATGTTTTTTTGCTCCTATTTCATAATCCTTCCCATCTGGGAGTCATAAAATCCATCTGATCTTTATAGATATTAGTCTACCGGCATCATCACAGAGCTGGCTCTCGCTCCGCTGTGTTGCAGCTGTCTGCTGGTGTACAGTATGTGGTGTGATGTAGTGTGTGTGGCGCGCTGACAGGTCCCAGGTCAGCTTGGCGGGGATCCTAGGATGGTGCAGTCCATCGCCAGGCTGATCAGAGGCAGGAGCCAACAGCTGCTGCTCCTGGACAGCCCTGACACCGTGGAGGTCTACAAGGTCAGCGAGCCGACGCTCAGCCAGCAGCGCACCGTGCTGGGATACACACACACACACACACACACACACACACACACACACACACACACACACACACACACACACACACACACACACACACACACACACACACACACACACACACACACACACACACACACACACACACACACACACACACACACACACACACACACACACACACACACACACACACACACACACACACACACACACACACACACACACACACACACACACACACTCAGCCTCTCGTGCTGCAGGGTGTAAGGTCACACCTACAGTATTAGTTGCATTTGATCAACAGGAACATATCAATGAATCTAATCTAGTCCAGACTGATCCAATGTACAGGATTCAGGAGACGTCTGGGAACAGATCGCGTGGACAAGATGAGTAGCTGTCACCGAAGCATCTTCTGGGCACACAAGCTCACCAGGAAGCATCTCTGATATTTAGCAAGAACATGAAATCCGAACACACATCTGAGTGTCAAGTCTGAACAGTGGAGCCGCGGTGTGATACGCTGCTTCTGATCCGAAGACTCACGTTGAGAGAGTATCTGAGGCCACGGAGGCAGAGAGACAGAGAGACAGAGAGACACAGACAGAGAGAGAGAGAGAGAGAGAGAGAGAGAGACAGAGAGACAGAGAGACACAGAGAGAGAGAGAGAGACAGAGAGACAGAGAGACACAGAGAGAGAGAGGAGAGAGAGAGAGACAGAGAGAGAGAGACAGAGAGACAGAGAGAGAGAGACAGAGAGAGAGAGAGAGAGACAGAGACAGAGAGAGAGAGAGACAGAGAGACAGAGAGAGAGACAAGAGAGAGAGACAGAGAGAGAGAGAGAGAGAGAGACACAGAGAGACAGAGAGAGAGAGAGAGAGAGAGAGAGAGAGAGAGAGAGACAGAGAGACAGAGAGAGAGAGAGAGAGACAGAGAGAGAGACAGAGAGAGAGAGAGAGAGAGAGAGAGAGAGAGAGAGACAGAGAGACAGAGAGACAGAGAGAGAGAGAGACAGAGAGACAGAGAGACAGAGAGAGAGAGAGACCAAGAGACAGAGAGAGAGAGGGAGTATACTTTTTATCTACCACTCGCTTTGGCAATGTAAATGTACGCTTCCCATGCCAATAAAGCTCTTTAAATTGAATTTTAATTGAATTGAAATTTAATTGACCGAGAGAGAGACAGGGAGAGAGAGAGAGAGAGAGAGAGAGAGAGAGAGAGAGAGAGAGAGAGAGAGAGAGAGATGGAGAGAGAGATGGGGAGAGAGAGACAGGGAGAGAGAAAGAGGGAGAGAGAGAGAGAGAGAGGAGAGAGAGAGAGAGAGAGAGAGAGAGAGAGAGGGAGACAGAGACAGGGAGAGGAGAGAGACAGGGAGAGAGACAGAGAGAGAAGAGAGAGACATATGGAGAGAGAGACATAGAGATCGAGAGGGAGTGTGTCTGACTGTCTCTGCTTCATCCTACAATATTAAACAATCGTCTCGTGGAGCAGAAACAATGAGAGCGTCCCAACATATGATGTCACATCCGGACGGCTGACTGTCCAGGTTGTTGAACCAATAAATCAACGCAATTTACATTCCAGTGAGAGATCCACACCAGTCCTGTCTGGTGTGGATCGCCGCCGTCGTCAAGAGACACTTGGCTGTCTTTCCGTTTGGTTTGTAACGCGCTTTGATCGATAATGGAAACACGCTTCTGTTCGCGGGTCCATTCTGCGAGGCCCCTGGTCCCCTGGCCCCCTACAGTGCACGACGTCCCCGTTCGTCTGTGTTCCCGCAGCTCCAAAAGGCCGACTCGCACGGAGCCGGCGGCGACCCGCTGTACCTCCCGAGGCTCGCCAAGAAGCCCTCCAACCTGACCTCCGTGAGGCCGCCTCTGAGCCACTCCTGTCCTTATCTGTACGAGCAGAAGCGCAGAGGCAGCGTCTCGTCCGTCTGCTCCCAGAAACCCGGCGACCGGCACAAGAAGCA
>PIJE02002699.1:46511-49186 GCA_002895965.2 Coryphaenoides rupestris
CTTAAATGGGAGGAAATGGGAGGAAACCTTCTCACAATGCCTCACTTACCTGCCAGCACTTAGCCTCATATCAGACACAATTGTCAACTCGTTACTCCACGTCTCCGACCAGACGTCTCCTCCACTCTCCCCCGTCTCCTTGATGGGTGAGATTTCCATCGAGAGACCAACGATGCGTCGCCATGCCAACATGCTGGTTTTGTCAGGGTTTTAAGTGGAGGGAAATAGAAACAAACGATATTGAGAAGACATGCCGTCTGTGTAAAATACATTTGTTAATCAAGGCGGTCGTATCAAATTCAGGAGTATTATTCAGCAGCCCACACGGCCAGATGAAGCCCATTTAGTGAACGTTTCTGAGATGTCGGGTAATTCTCCCGTATCGACCGGACGTCTATTCTGCAAGGATTTGTATAAAATGTTTTCGACTGCTTGTCAGGGTTGGATATTCTCTGTTCTCCGTTGTCAACAATTTGACAAGTACGTTAGTCCCGGCCCACTGATTGGCTAATTGTTACCGGCACCGGCACCTTCCCCCGTGCAGCTGGACGCCATGATGGCGGTCCTGGACGCGTCAGACGCCGTGGAGCAGCTGGTCCTGAGGAACACCGACCTGACGGACGACCTCCTGCTGAGCCTGGCGCGGGCGCTGAGGAGAAGCCCCTCCCACGTCACGATGCTCAACCTCAACCTCAACCTGATTGGTCCGTACGGAGCCCACGTCCTGTTGGACCTGCTCAGGGACAAGCCTCAGGTCACCGGCCTGCAGTGAGATATGACCTTTCATGTTCTTCTTACAACCATACGTCCGTCCGTAGAGATGTGCCTTCAATGATGTCAATGCACATACACACACACACACACAGACACACACACACACACACACATACATACGCACACACAGACACACACACACACACACACACACACACACGCACACACACACAAACACACACACACACAAACACAGACACACACAGACACACACACAAACACACACACACACACACACACCACACACACACGCACAAAACACACACATGTACATAAGCACAGACACACACACACACACACACACACAGACACAGACACACACAGACACACACACACAAACACACACACAGACACACACAAACACACACACAGCACACACGCACAAACACATATATACGCACACACAGGACACACACACACACACACAGACACACACACACACACACACACACACACACACACACACACACACACACACACACACACACACACACACACACACACACACACATACACATACACATACAGATGCAAAAATAACTGAAGAACAGAAGGAAAGTGTTCAGGGTCAAATAGGCCAAAAAAATCTCAGCCTTTTGTATTTTGCTGGTGTTGTTGTTGTTGTTTGTTTCTCGACCTTGGAGACGAGCCTCCAGTCTTCATCTCGTTGTACGATCGTCTCCAGCGGCAGCGTGACTCCTCTGTCTGCAGCTTGTTCGGGAACAAACTGCGCGACCACGGAGTCCAGGTCCTGGTGAGCGGCATCGCGGCGCTGCAGGAGCAGACGGCGGCAGACGCGGCGGCGGCCCACCAGGAGGCGCTGCTCCTCCTCCAGGCTCAGCAGCAGCAGCAGCAGCAGCAGCAGCAGCAGGTGGACCCAGAGCTCCTCCTCCAGGCCGAGGAGGCGCAGGTGGACCCAGAGCTCCTCCTCCAGGCCGAGGAGGCGCAGGCGGACCCAGAGCTCCTCCTCCTCCTGGGAGCCGGCCCGCACGCCGGCTGGGGCTCTCCCGTCCGGATCTTCACGCTGCTGGAGCTCGACATCGGGGGCAACGGCCTCGCCAGCGACGGGCTGAGGCTGCTGGCGGCGTACATGAGACGTCACTCGTTCCTGCGCTACCTGGGCCTGGCGCGGACCGCCGGCGCCGACCTCGCCGCCTGGAAGGAGCTGTTCGACAGCCTGAAGGAGAACAGCTGCCTGGCTCACATCGTGCTGGACGAGAGCGACCTGGGAGACCCCGGGGTGCGGCTGCTGGCCGACGCGCTGAAGGTGACCGGCGGCCTCCGGCGGGTGGACCTGGACGGGAACGACATCGGCGACGTGGGAGGAAATGACCTCATGGCGGCGTTGCTCTGCAGGACGCAGGTTCCTCTGAGCCACCTGAGCCTGCAGGAGAACAACATCAGCGCCGGACTGATGAGGCGCATACAGAAGGAGGTGAAGAACGCCTGAGACAGACAACAGAATGTTGACCACGCTGGTCAAATATCAAGATATAGTTCAAGGTGCTGCAGGTACAAGAGAGAGAGAGAGAGAGAGAGAGAGAGAGCGATGTAGAAAACACACAAACACAAACACCACCTCTCCTCCCTCCCTCCATCCCTCTCTCCTCCCTCCCTCCTCCCCTCCCTCTCTCCTACTCCCCTCCCTCTCTCCTCTCCTCTCCTCCCCTCTCCTCCCCCTCCCTCTCTCCTCCTCCCTCCCCTCCTCCTCCTCTCTCCCCTCTCTCCTCCCTCCCTCTCCTCCTCCTCCTCCTCTCCTCCCCTCTCCTCCTCCTCCCTCTCTCCTCCTCCCTCCCTCCTCTCCTCACTCCTCTCCTCCCTCTCCTCATCCTCTCCTCATCCTCTCCTCACCTCTCTCCTCACTCTCCTCATCCTCCCCTCTTCACTCTCTCCTCATCCTC
>PIJE02002700.1:0-25000 GCA_002895965.2 Coryphaenoides rupestris
TACGATGGAGAGAAGGGAGAGAGGAGAGAGAGAGAGAGAGAGGGAGAGAGAGAAGAAGGGGAGAGAGAGAAAGAGGAAAGGGGGAGGAAGAGGGAGAGAGAAGGAGGGAGAGAGAGGAGAGGAGGGAGAGAGAGAGGGAGAAAGAGAAAGAGGGGAGAAAGAGGAGAGGAGGAGGAAAAGAGGAAGAAGAGAAAGGAGGAAGAAGGAGAGAGAAAAGAAGAAGAGAAGAAGAGAAAGAGGAGAGGAAGGGAGAGAGAAGAAAGAAGAGAGAAGGAAAGAGAGGAGAGGAAGAGAGGAAAGGAGAGAAGAGGAAGAGAAGGAAGAAGGAAGAGAGAAGAGAAGAGAGGAAGAGGAGAGGAAGAGGAAGAGAGGAGAGAGAGGGAAAGGAGAAAGGAGAGGAAGAGAGAGGAAGAAGAGGAGAGGAGAATGAGGGAAGGAGAGAAGGAGAGAAGGAGAGAAGGAGAGAAGGAGAGAAGGAGAGAATGAGAGAAGGAGAGAAGAGAGAAGGAGAGGAGGAGGAAGAGAGAAGGAGAGAAAGAGAGGAAGGAGAGAGAGGAGAAGAGGAAGGGAAGGAGAGAGAGAAGAGAGAGGGAGAGAAAGGAGGAAGAGAGGAGGGGAAGAGAGAGAGAAGGGAAGGAGGGGAGAGAGAAAGGGGGAGAGGAGAAAGGAGAGAAGGAGGGGAGAGAGGAGGGAGAGAGAGGAGAGAAGGGGGGAAGGAGGGAGGAAGGGAGAGAGAGGGAAAGGGAGGAGAGGGAGAGGGAGGAGAGAAGGGAGAGGGAGAGAGAGGAGGGGGGAGGGAGGGAAGGGGAGAAGAGAGAAGGAGGGAGGAGAGGGAAGAGAGGAGGAGAGAGGAGAGGAGAGAGGAAGGGAGAAGAGAGAAGAAGGGAGAAGAGAAGAGGAAGAGAGAGGAGAAGAGGAGAAGAAGAGGAGGGGGAGAAGAGAGAGAGAGAAGAGGAAGGAGGAAGGGAGGAGGAGAGGGAGAAGAGGAGGGAGAGGAGAAGGGGAGAGAAGAGTGAGAGAAGGTAATAGAAAGAGTGAGAGAAAGGAATCGAAAGAGTGAGAGAAAGAGAGAGAATGTCATGGAAAAAGTGAGAGAAAGAGAGAAATAAATGGAAAGAATGAGAAAGAGAGAGAAAGTAATGGAGAGAAAGAGTGAGAGTGAGAGAAACTGAGTAAAGATGAGAGAAAGGGAGAGAGAGAGAGAGAGAGAGAGACCCTGATGTCAAGACAGAACCGTCATCTCGTTAGCCTCCATTTCCATCCCCAGTCTGACGTCTCCTCCTCCTCCTCCTCCTCCTCCTCCTCCTCCTCCTCTTCCTCCAGTCTCACCGCTTTCCATTCCCGTTCGTTTCCCACCCAACCAATCACTGGAGACCAACGCAGCGTCGCCATGCCAACACACCGGTCTCGCCCGGGCGTATGTAAGAGTGAAGCAAAGTCAAAAAACCAACTGTTGGCATCGGCGATATTGATAAGACAAGGCCGCCTCACGTAAAATAAACGTGTTAATCGAGAGGCTTCATATCAAAATCCAGCATTATTATTGAGAGAGATCAAATTAAGCGAACGTTTCCGGGAATTCTCTCATAAAAAGCCGGTGTCTAACGTGGAATTCTGGGAGCGTTCATGTAAACGGAGAAGGACTCCTTGTCAGGGTTGAGAATTCACAATTAGTCGCAATTATTCGCAAGAAATTGCAATCAGCGTTCGCCCCGCCCTCCCGTGGCACCGATTGGCTAATTGGTTCCGACCCCCACGGCGCTGATTGGATCATCTCTTTTGCAACCCGAGAAAACAAAAGCTCTGTTTTCGGGTCACATGACTGCCCCAGAACAGAGTCACAGTCAAGTCCACGGTGGAGCGGAGAGGGACTCCGGCCAAGCGAGAGAGAGACAGTGAGGTTAAATGAGAGAGAGAGAGAGAGAGAGAGAGAGAGAGAGAGAGAGAGAGAGAGAGAGAGAGAGAGGAGAGAGAGAGAGGGAGAGAAGTGATGGAAAGAGAAAGGGAAAAAGTTTTCATGTTCCTAGAAGAGATTTTATTCTGTTTCCTGCCTAGGAACTACAGATGCATACAATTAGCTTTTAGCGACGACTTCTTCTTCTTACGGCTAAGAAGCAGTACACTGTCCCCGTCAAACAAACAAATAAATAAATAATGAATAATAATAAAAGAGGGAGAGAAAAGAGAGAGAGACAGAAGGTGAGAACAGGAGGGAGAGCAGGAGAGGTGAAGGAACCGAGAGCGGAGAGAATCTGACTCGACAGGATTTGGGTCGATGCCCGGGTCGAGGGGTGGCGAGTCAGCACCAGCAGACGGGTGGTGGTGGTGGTGGTGGTGCAGGCAGGCGGGCGGGCGGGCGAATAAATGTAAAACATGTGGCGAGAGGAGGCCCCGCCCTCACCAGCGGGACTGCGAGGATAACCGGGGATTTAGTTTAGTTTGGTTTAGTTTTTTCCCCCATTTCGGGGTCGTGAGGGGAAACCACCGCTCACCAATCAGTGTGTGCGGCTGAGCCGTGCGCTGTTGCATTCTGGGATAGTCGGGGATAGTAGGGATTACGGAATCGTAGTTTTCCAACAACAGAGGAGAGCGGTTTTTATTTTGTATTTAGTGGCACCAAGGCGACAACGTCTGTAATACATCCAACTTGAAATAAATAAAATGAAAAACCACTGGAAAGCAGAAACGGCCGGGGAATATTTTATATTTTATGCAGCAGCCGTTTGTTTGTTTGTTTGTTTGTTTGTTTGTTTGTGTGTTGATTTGCCCGCGATACTCTCGTCGACGCGATCATTGATCGACTCGCGCTGCGGGGATTACGGGAAAAAAAGGCCAGCGAGCGAAAATAAACGACCGTGACTAGATATGAATTGCCGTTGGCGTGCGAACGGGAATCCACAAAAAGGGGGAGGCGTGCCAGCCGGAGTGTTATCACTCAGACGGGAGCTGTGCCCGGGTAAACGGAATGCGGTGATTCATAGCAGCGGCGGCGGTGGTGGTGGTGGTGTGGTGGTGGTGGTGGTGGTGGTGGTGATGGTAGTGGTGGTGGTGGTGGTGGTGGACGCTAGGCTGAGGACAATGGATTCCAGAGGCTGCCGTTTATCATTGCATTCTGTTATCACACACACACTCCGCACCGGGGACACCTGCTCACACACTGCTGGAGGAGGAGGAGGAGGAGGAGGAGGAGGGGGGGAATGTGTGTGTGTGTGTGTGTGTGTGTGTGTGTGTGTGTGAGAGTGCATGGGGTGTATCTGTGGTGTGTGTGTGTGTGTGTGTGTGTGTGTGTGTGTGTGTGTGTGTGTATTGTGCAGTTTGTGCATATGTGTGCTGTGTGTGTGTGTGTAGTGTGTGTGTTTGAGAGAGAGAGAGAGAGAGAGAGAGAGAGAGAGAGGGGGGGGAGAGAGAGACAGCGAGAGAGAGAGAAGAGAGAGAAGAGAGAGAGAGAAGGAGGACGAGGGAAGAGAGATGAAGAGAGAGAGAGAGAGAGAGAGATACAGTGTGTGATGTGTCTGTGGTGTGTATAAGAACACGTGTGTGTGTGTGTGTCTTTATTTTCATGAGTGTGTATTTGCAATTTGAATGGCACTCGTAGACAAAACAACGTGTGTGTGTTTCACAGCGGGGGGGGGGCGACTCGGTGACGAGGGCACCGTTCGTTCAAAGAGCAACACGACGAGCGAGAGGAACGAGGGTCTCCATCTTCTCTCAACTTCTGACAGTTTTTCCCGCCACTGGGGAATTTCCCCGCAACTCCAAAAGTGAAGTCGAGTTTAGTGAAGTCATCAAAGAAGCACAAAGCTCCCCGATGAGATTCTAGTCGCGCGCACACACACACACACACACACACACACACCTGGCACCTCAGCGACTATCTTTTGCATTTCGGTTTTCCTTCTCTCTCGCTGCTCCGCGAGGTGATTACAGGTTCAGGAGGTACGGGGAAAAAAAAAAAAAAAGTCCAGCCGAGGATTGTGAGACAACCATCTGGATGTGCTAATCAGCGCAGCCCAGATGTACTGAGTGACTAAAAAAGCGACTTAAAATCCAGGGGGGGGGGGCGTGGCCGGAGCAAAAAACACACGGCGCTGACAACCGTGATATTGTGCCACAAAGATGCTCTTTGCACATTAGTCCGAGGAGCCGCGATGATCTCATCTTCGTTTTCCTCGACTTTTTCTTCATAATATTGCACAACACCAGAGTCCAGTGAGGCGACACGCTGAGTCGTGGAGTCAGCGGTTGAGACGCGTGTGCAGATCGCATAGCAGTCGCTCAGGAGGTAATAAGAGCGGTCGCTGGTTCGATCCCCGGGCTCCTCCCCCTCCTCCTAGCTAAGTGTCGAGGTGTCCCCGAGCAAGACGCCACCGAACCCTCACTGGTTGGCACCACCGCCGTCGGTGTATGAATGGGTGAATGTGAGGCAATACTGCAAAGCGCTTTGGATAATAAAAGCGACGATATAAACGCAATCCATTTCCCCTTTATAAGGCGTGGCTCAGGAAGGTGTGTAATCTAAAGCTTCCGGGTTCGATCCCCAGTGTGTCTCCCTGCCCCAACCAACATCGACAAATAGGCATCCTCGAGCAAATCACCTGCTTATTAATAAGCCGGTGAATGCTGAATAGAATGTCTGTCTTGCAGATAATATAAGAGCTGGCTTAAAGGTACATAAAGGTGTATTAGGTGTATTAAACCCGACAGGATTTAATATCAAGTGTCGTGTGTGTGTGTGATGTGGCTGGTATTGAGCAGAGAAGATGGGGGAGACATAGAAACCCTCATAGAACGAGGAAACCGGCGCTTCAGATTACCGGGACGTAATCCCCTGGTGGGTCCCTCGGCCGCGCAACAACACGGCCGACAAATAACATCCCACAGCGGCTTTGTGCGCTCGGCTGCCGGAGTCCTTCCTGTCCTCTCTCTCTCTCTCTCTCTCTCTCTCTCTCTCTCTGTCCATACTGCCAGACATCTGTTGTTGTTCTGCGCCGCGGCGGCAATGCTACGTGTGTCTCCAGAGGGAACGCCGTCAGGCTGGGCCCTAGCATTGTCCCCCTCCTCCTCGCTGGGAGGCCGCTAACGCTAATGCTCTCTCTCTCCTCTCTCTCTCTCTCTCTCTCTCTCTCGCTCGCTGGGTGGGCTCACATTGTTCAACTTTCTATCCGTCATTCCGATTGACCATTTGGTCGGTGCATTGCGTTTATATAAAGCGCTTTTATCCAAAGAGCTTTACAACGTTGCCTCTCATTCACCCATTCATTCATTCATTCATTCATTCATTCATTCATTCTTCATACACATGTTCATCCACCGAATGCCGGTGTCTGTCACAGCCGGCCAAGCTGTTCGAGGACAGTTGGGGTCGTTCAGGTAGGTGTCTCGCTCTCGGACACCTCCGCGCTCTCCACGCTCTCCACGCCAAGATCGAAGCGGCAACCTTCCAGTCGCTGCTGACCCACGTGGATAGACGTCGGGTAGCGAGCGAGGGGGGAAAGTCACGGCATGCAAGTTAGCGATACAATCAGTGATTAATAATACATAAAATAGACGACATTATGAATAAAATATGAATATGGAAAGTGCGGGGGGAACTGATGGTGTTTCTATGCAAGCGATGGAGTGGCATAAAGTGACAGTACGTGTCGCTGTGGCTGCGGATATCGTCTCCCCGTCCGCTCAGTGAGTCATTGAACGAGACGGAAGGAGAAAAGACAGATTGTTTCAAAACAAACACACTTGGCTCACTTCAGAGACGCGGAGGACGCCAGTTTGGCAGCGGCAGTGCCTCACCGCACGAGAGAGAGACGAAGAAGAAGAAGAAGAAGAAGAAGACGAAGACGAAGGGGGGGGGGGGGGGGAAGTATCGCCCTGTGTGTCTAGGAGACAGACACCCTATATTTTCATCCTTTTTTAAAAATGGGAAACGACAATTATATGATGATGTCTCGGCCAGCCCTGGAGAGTTTTCTTTCCCGACGATGGGAGCGGAAGGTTTTTTGCCTTGACCACGCCCCCCAACTCATTTCATTGGTCGCCGATCCCGGCAGTAGCTCAGGAGGTAATAAGAGCGGTTGTCTGGCAACACAACAGGAAGGTTGCTGGTTCGATCCCCCGGGCTCCTCCCCCTCCTCCTAGCTAAGTGTGGAGGTGTCCCTGAGCAAGACACCACCTAACCCTACCTGCTCCTGACGTGTTGGTTGTTACCTTGCATGGTTGACACCGCCGTCGGTGTATGAATGGGTGAACGTGAGGCAATACTGTAAAGCGCTTTTGGATAAAAGCGCTGATCATAATAATCATGGTGGTGGTGATAATGGGTCTGGGTATCATCAGATAATGACAGGGAAATAAAAGTATTTCAAAATAGAAGCCAAGAGAACCAGAGGACCAGCGGGAGGTTTTAATGCGGGGCTACGGGGGGGCCTGTCAGCGGCTTGGCTTCGTCCCACAGAACCCCCCCCAAAGACCCAGGCTGGGTTCTGGAGATGGAGAAAGTAAATTACTTTGTAATAAAAATATTACATAACATTGATTACAAAGTAATCTCCTGATTATCTGAGAGGTCTTAATAGCTTTTCTGTTCGTTGTTATCTCGGAAACGGAGACAAAGAGATTGCTGGAAGTTCCAGGGGGTTCTCCAGGGGCGGGGTGACGGGTGGAGGGGGTGTGGTCTCGGCAGCAGCGGCCCCGCCCACTGGGACGGAGCTAAACTAAAGTGCAGAAAGAACATTAGGAAGCTGGATTATGAATCCACTGCATCAGCGACAGCCTCGGTCGGTTTTGTGCCAATTCAAAGACGGATGACGGAGCCAAGTGTGAGAGGGTTTTTTTTTTGTTGTTGTTATTTGTAATGGAAAATCCATACTAAAGACCAAGGCGTTGTGTGTGTTGTGTGTGTGTGTGTGTGTGGTGTGTGTGTGTGTGTGTGTGCGTGCGTGTGTGTGTGTGTGATTACGTATGTTCCACGACTCTGTTCCACGTTTTGTGTCTTTGCGTCGCTTTTATGACAGCGAACCAGCCCTGGGTTTATGCTACGATACAATCATGGGTTACATGATTCAAACATTCTGGGTGGATTTGAATATTAATGTTGGCCAAGCCCAAGAGTCCGTCCGTCGTGCGTCTTAGTGTGTCTTAGTGTGTCTTAGCGACGAGACCACAGATGGAATAATCTCCACCCCCCCCAAGAACACATGAGATCATTGTTGATGAAGTTTGAGGGAAGCCGATCTCCTCGGGACGGTTCTATGAAGGCAGAACAAAACACTTTCCAGTAGTCATACCAGGAATACATTTGTGTGTCTGTCTGTGGCAAGTGTGTGTGTGTGTGTGTGTGTGTGTGTGTGTGTGTGTGTGTGTGTGTATGTCTGTGCGTGTGTGTGTGGTGCGTGTGTGTGTGTGTATGTGTGTGTGTGTGTGTGTGTGTGTGTGTGGTGTGTGTGTGTGTGTGTGTGTGTGTGTGTGTGTGTGTGTGTGTGTGTGTTTGCGAGAGTGTAAGTGTGTGTGTATGTGCGTGTGTGTGAGAGAGAGTGTAAGTGTGTGTGTATGTGTGTGCGCGTGTTTGTGTGTGAGAGAGTAAGTGTGTGTGTGCGTATGTGTGCATGTGTGTGAGAGAGTGTAAGTGTGGTGTGTTATGTGTGTATATGTATGTGTGTGTGTTTCTGTATGAGAAAGATAATAAGTGTGTGTGTGTGTAAGTGTGTGTGTGTGAGAGAGAGGGTAAGTGTGTGTGTGTGTGTGTGTGTGTGTGTGTGTCTTAGAGATTGTGTACGTTTTACCCGTACTCCACACTGATCATGTATGCCTGAGGTCATACATACATTCAGTGAAATGTAATGCACTAGACAAACATCAGAAAATCCGTTTATGCTGAACGGATCGTGTTGACTGCGTTGCCAACGGATACACACCACACACACACACACACACACACACACACACACACACACACACGCACACACACACACACACACGTGGCACACCATGCAGTGTACAGGAAGTCATTGTGTCTCCGCTCAGCAGGGTGAATCACATGTTTCTTCCTCCTATCGCCTCATTCTCATCTCTCTCCGCGGCAGGAAGTGAATCACAGGAAGTGTTTTCCAGTCGCTCCTAATCCCCACAGAGTCTGTCTGCGGAGATCCGATAAAATACAGCTTTTTTTTTTTTACGCCATTTACCATCAACGGTGCCTCACTGAAGAAGGAAGTGATGGTAAAATGGTTGACAGGCTCCACCATTGTGGTTTTGCTTTGGGTTCCCGGAAATTAACATTACGTTAGCGCGCGCGCGGCGTCGGACTTAACAACGGGTTTACGGCCAGCAAGCAAGACAGTGATGGTCAGTCCCTGTCCTCTGGATGTCATGGAGTCAAGGCATTTCCCCCGCGATCCCAAGGGCAGCACACCTAATTCTGGTGCTAATTGTGGTACCCGGCGTGTCTCGTGGTGCTGAGTGTTATAGTACTTGTGTGTGTGTGTGTGTGTGTGTGTGTGTGTGTGCGTGTGTGTGTGTGTGAGGCTGCTCTTTGTGCGACCCTTATTGTTCACTTTCCCAGTCAATGCAGTACTTCTTCTTCTACTACTTGACTACAGCGAGGAAAAAACCGACAACAACAACAACAACAACAACAACAACAACGGCTTCTTCACGGCAAAGTCGATCGCGCAATTTGTCGCAGGAATGAATATTGGGTGGGTGGGGGGGGGGGGGGGGGGGGGGGAGAAAAAGAAGATGTTGAATTGTTGAATTGTTTCGCGAGCTAAGTGACTATCGAATTCCACCGCGCCGCAACGTACATCACGTCTGTATGCCGCAGAAAATAACGAGCAACTTTTTTTGGGGGGGGAGCGGAGTTTTGTGCAGAATCAATTTCTACTCCTAAATGTTCTTAGATCCGCGTGGTGTTCCTCCGTCGGGCCCCGGAGGAAGACCTAAATCTTGGAGGACGGAGAACCGGAAGATGGAGCGCGACCGGCGGCGCTTAGCTTACTTCCTCCGAGGCGCTAATAGCTAATATTTGTTTTGGCCGTAATAGCTGCCACGCTATAATTGGCTTGTTGTGTGGCTCGGGGTACGGGAGTCTGCTTCGGACACACGTTGTTAAGTGTCACAAGGCCCAGCGTTCTGCCCAGCGTTCATGAGTGACTGAATCCAATTAAAAAAGGCGCCTCGGACTGCAGAGAAAACGATATATATTATTATTATTATTATTTCCCGTACGCGGCTTTGTGTGTCTCTACATTTGTGGCTTGTCTTTTTCTAGAAGAGTTTTCGTGCCTGGTGGCGGTTATATCGCCCGGGGTGGTCACTTGGCCGGTTTTATGGATCTATCTAGAGGGCAATAGCTTAAAAGATGGATTACCAGCTTTTCCCCCCATTAGTACATTGTTTTGTTGTACTTTCACTTTTAAGTGATGCAGAGTAAATGTAGATACGTCATGAAGGAGCAGGTCGGGGTTAGACGGTTAACATCCTGAAACCCTGCTGGGAGTCTAGGACCCTGACACCCTGCTGGGAGTCTATAGCACCCTGACACCCTGCTGGGAGTCTATAGCACCCTGACACCCTGCTGGGAGTCTATAGCACCCTGACACCCTGCTGGGAGTCTATAGCACCCTGACACCCTGCCGGGAGTCTATAGCACCCTGACACCCTGCCGGGAGTCTATAGCACCCTGACACCCTGCTGGGAGTCTATAGCACCCTGACACCCTGCTGGGAGTCTATAGCACCCTGACACCCTGCCGGGAGTCTATAGCACCCTGACACCCTGCCTGGGAGTCTATAGCACCCTGACACCCTGCCGGGAGTCTATAGCACCCTGACACCCTGCCGGGAGTCTATAGCACCCTGACACTCTGCTGGGAGTCTATAGCACCCTGACACTCTGCTGGGAGTCTATAGCACCCTGACACCCTGCCGGGAGTCTATAGCACCCTGACACCCTGCTGGGAGTCTATAGCACCCTGACACCCTGCCGGGAGTCTATAGCACCCTGACACCCTGCCGGGAGTCTATAGCACCCTGACACCCTGCTGGGAGTCTATAGCACCCTGACACCCTGCTGGGAGTCTATAGCACCCTGACACCCTGCCGGGAGTCTATAGCACCCTGACACCCTGCCGGGAGTCTATAGCACCCTGACACCCTGCTGGGAGTCTATAGCACCCTGCACCCTGCTGGGAGTCTATAGCACCCTGACACCCTGCTGGGAGTCTATAGCACCCTGACACCCTGCCTGGGAGTCTATAGCACCCTGACACCCTGCTGGGAGTCTATAGCACCCTGACACCCTGCCGGGAGTCTATAGCACCCTGACACCCAGCCGGGAGTCTATAGCACCCTGACACCCTGCTGGGAGTCTATAGCACCCTGACACCCTGCCGGGAGTCTATAGCACCCTGACAGGGAGTCTATAGCACCCTGACACCCGTCGGGAGACGGNAATTGTTGAATTGTTTCGCGAGCTAAGTGACTATCGAATTCCACCGCGCCGCAACGTACATCACGTCTGTATGCCGCAGAAAATAACGAGCAACTTTTTTTGGGGGGGGAGCGGAGTTTTGTGCAGAATCAATTTCTACTCCTAAATGTTCTTAGATCCGCGTGGTGTTCCTCCGTCGGGCCCCGGAGGAAGACCTAAATCTTGGAGGACGGAGAACCGGAAGATGGAGCGCGACCGGCGGCGCTTAGCTTACTTCCTCCGAGGCGCTAATAGCTAATATTTGTTTTGGCCGTAATAGCTGCCACGCTATAATTGGCTTGTTGTGTGGCTCGGAGGTACGGGAGTCTGCTTCGGACACACGTTGTTAAGTGTCACAAGACCCAGCGTTCTGCCCAGCGTTCATGAGTGACTGAATCCAATTAAAAAAGGCGCCTCGGACTGCAGAGAAAACGATATATATTATTATTATTATTTTTTCCCGTACGCGGCTTTGTGTGTCTCTACATTTGTGGCTTGTCTTTTTCTAGAAGAGTTTTCGTGCCTGGTGGCGGTTATATCGCCCGGGGTGGTCACTTGGCCGGTTTTATGGATCTATCTAGAGGGCAATAGCTTAAAAGATGGATTACCAGCTTCCCCCCATTAGTACATTGTTTTGTTGTACTTTCACTTTTAAGTGATGCAGAGTAAATGTAGATACGTCATTAAGGAGCAGGTCGGGGTTAGACGGTTAACATCCTGAAACCCTGCTGGGAGTCTATAGGCACCCTGACACCCCTGCCGGGGAGTCTCTGGCACCCCTGGCACCCTGCCTGGGAGTCCTTATAGCACCCTGACACCCTGCCGGGAGTCTATAGCACCCTGACACCCAGCTGGGAGTCTATAGCACCCTGGCACCCTGCTGGGAGTCTATAGCACCCTGACACCCTGCCGGGAGTCTATAGCACCCTGACACCCTGCCGGGAGTCTATAGCACCCTGACACTCTGCCGGGAGTCTATAGCACCCTGACACCCTGCTGGGAGTCATATAGCACCCTGACACTCTGCCGGGAGTCTATAGCACCCTGACACCCAGCCGGGAGTCTATAGCACCCTGACACCCAACCGGGAGTCTATAGCACCCTGATACCCTGCTGGGAGTCTATAGCACCCTGGCACCCTGCTGGGAGTCTATAGCACCCTGACACCCTGCTTACCGTCGCAGGAGACTCTGTCTGGCATCAGGGCGTACCCCAGGAAGCAGGAGCAGGTGGCACGGCCCCCCACCACGGAGCACTGCTGGCTGCAGGGACCCCCGCCTGCAGGGAGGGAACCGCACACACACACACACACACACACACACACACACACACACCAGCATTACGATTACACACACACACACACACACACACACACACACACACACACACACACACACACACACACACACACACACACCAGCATTAGGATTACACACACACACACACACCACACACACACACACACACAACAAACACATCCATGAGGCCAGGGACCTCCATCTCTTGCTATGTCTTCCCCTGGACAAGGATTTTAAGTTTTAAGTCGACGTAACGTTGTTTTAAAGCGTTTATATCAATCGATATCGATGCCTTGTGCGGCCAATCGCATGTCCGAGACAACCGAAGCAGGCTCTGTCCTCTGTTCTCTCTGCACACACTATATTGTCTCTATATTGTACTCGGTCCCACCAGTGCTAGGTTAGCGCGGTGCAGGGTCGTCTGAAGACGCCCGCTACCATCCCCAGCCGGGCGCCGGATCGATACGCTGGATCCAGAGCTAATGAGCTGGGCTGATGGATCTGCCCTGCGCCCACATACAGTATAGGCAGACTTATTAGTACACTGGACTTCGTATAAGTTGTACTTTTGACTACATTTTACACTTTTTACTTTTATCTATTTCTATTAGGTACTACATTACTAATTGTTCAGAGTTGTTTTAGCATTTATGTTTATAAGAATACGGTTCAGAAGAAGACTTTTCACTGTACTTTTTACTGTAATTACAATTGTTAGATGTTAGAATTTGTTGAGAAGAATACTGCAGGAGTGAATGGGGAGTAAGCATTCCATTGTACGTGCTACCTCTGGCAATAAAAAAAATCTTGAATCTTGTGGTACATTAGAACTTGACAATGAACAATGGACTATAGCCGCCGTTGGGTACATAATTGTGTTACCAGCGCAGGCGTTGAGGTAGGCCGGGGTGGTGGAGGTGGTGGTGGCGATGGTGGTGGAGGTGGAGGTGGTGGTGGATGCAGCACCAGCACCAGCAGGGGAGAGCTGTCCTAGACGCGGGCCATGGAGGTCGTCCTCTCCCAGGCGGTTGTCCTCCACCACGGGGGTCCCTAGTGGGGAACACAGCACAGCACAGCACAGAAGACCACCCCCTTTAGAGACCCTGAACCTGCTGGTCGACGGATCACTCACACTGGAACACATGAGGAGGATGCTAGATGTTAGCGAGCTATGTTGGCTAGCCTGGTACGACCCAGAGCTGACTAAAGCGTTTATATCAGTAGGCTACTGCTTTTACTTTTACTGGCGCGTTTTAATTGTTATTGCTAATGCCACTTTGGTTGTTTGTTTGTTTATCCCATCCCGGTTTTATCCTCGACGGATCTCTCCTCTCAGTAAGACTAATTACTTAAAGGCGCTGAAAGTGATAAAAGTTTGTTTTGGCGGCTATTCTTCCCGCTGGCCATGCTTGTTTGTGTAAGCTGTGCTGCTGGGAGATCTATCACACTGACCCAAACACTCAACATGTATATCAGCGACGGCTCTTTAATTTAACATTTATTTTGGCAAATAATCATCACGTACAGCGCCTTTAACCCAGCTCAGGGATTCATACCAATAACCCTCCGGTGAAAACACTCTGGTGCACTTTAAACTCCTTTAACTCACTCAAACAAGTGGATTAGAAGCACAGTAGACTTTTTTTTATATCTACTGGAACAAAAAGTAGTTCTCGAGCCCATTATATTTCATTATGATTACTACTACGTCAAGAGCTCTTTTTTAATCTATGGCGGTTGTATTTCAACACTATAATCGCTGACATATAATCAGGGTTTCTAAATGACAATGTCTCTCCTGAATGAGCCTTTTTCCCCTGAATGAATAAAGGTTATTGATTTGACTGACTGAAGTTTGGACTGAGCGCGTGCAGAAGCAACGCTCCGGCAACTGAGCGCGTGCAGAAGCCACACTCCGGCAACTGAGCGCGTGCAGAAGCCACACTCCGGCAACTGAGCGCGTGCAGAAGCCACGCTCCGGCGGGCCCACCTGGCGCGCAGGAGTGCCCGTCGTCCTGGAGCGTGTAACCATGGTGACAGGAGCAGCGGTGGGAGCCCCGGGTGTTGGTGCAGATGTGTTGGCACAGCTGGCACACGTCCACCTGCTCCTGCTCCTGGACGCTGTTGCTCCCACCTCCTCCTCCTCCTCCTCCTCCTCCTGCTCCTCCTCCTACTCCTGCTCCTCCTCCTCCTGTTCCTCCCTGCTGGTCAATAGAGAAGGCCTCCTGAGGGAACCTCCTGTCCGAGACTGGGGCGGAGAGAGAGAGAGGGACAGAGAGAGAGAGAGAGGGAGGGGAGGGGGGTGGCGAGAGAGAAAGAGAGAGAACGAGGGAGAGAGAGTGAGAGGAAGAGAGAGCACGAGGGAGAGAGAGAGAGATGGGGAGAGAGAGTGAGAGAAAGAGAGTGAAAGAGGAGAGAGAGAGAGACGAGGAGAGAGAGAAGAGAGATGGGAGAGAGAGGGAGAGAGAGAACGAAGAGAGAGAGAGAAAGAGAGAGAGAGAAAGTGAGCAAACGAGGGAGGGAGAGAGAGAGAGGAAGAGAGAAAGGAAATTGAGATGGGAGAGAGAGATTAGTGAGAGAATAAGGGGGGGGGGTGGAGAGAGAGAAAGAGTGAACGAGGGAGGGAGGGAGAGAGAGAGAGAGAGAAAGAGGAAGGGAGGGAGAGAGAGACATATTGTTATCACATTGTATTTTATTTTACACTATTTAACAAAAACATTTACTTTTCTGTGATTCAATGAAAGACCGACAGGAGAGAAGAGAGAGAAGGACGGGGGGAGAGAGAGAGAGAGAGAGAGAGAGAGAGAGAGAGAGAGAGAGGAGAGAGAGAGAGGGAGAGAAGTGATGGAAAGAGAAAGGGAAAAAGTTTTCATGTTTCCTAGAAGAGATTTCTTCTGTTTCCTGCCTAGGAGAGAGAGAGAGAGAAAGAAAGAGAGAGAGAGAGAGAGAGAGAGAGAGAGAGAGAGAGAGAGACAGAGAGAGAGAGGAAGAGCAAGGGAGAGAGAGGGGGAGAGGGGGGAGTGAGGGTGGGTGATGCAGGAGGGGAGACACAGCGGGGGGGGCCCTGTTACATCCTAAAACTCATCTAGGGCTCCAGATTGCCCTGTGCCAGGTGAAGTGAATACCCGGGCTTTGTCATAAAATAATTGAACCCTTTAAAAATTGGAAAAACCCTGCGATTACCTGAAGCTTGAAATTATGTATTTGCACCCGCCCTAGTGAATAAGGTTTCTAATATAAATGTTTGTTATTCATCATAGGCCTTCTCCGTGTCCCCCGGGGAATCATGTGGGGGGTACTACGGGAGTATGGGGTACCGGGGCCGTTGGTACGTGCCATTCGGTCCCTGTACAAACAAAGTGCGAGCTGCGTCCGTATTCTCGGCACAAAGTCAAGCATGTTCTCAGTGGGTGTTGGACTCCGCCAAGGTTGCCCCTTGTCACCGGTTCTGTTCGTGATCTTCATGGACAGAATCTCAAGGCGCAGCCGAGGTGAGGAGAGTGTCCGGTTTGGGGACCTCAGAATTGCATCTCTGCTCTTTGCAGATGATGTGGTTCTGTTGGCTACATCAGACCGTGACCTCCAGCATGCACTGGAGCGGTTTGCAGCCGAGTGTGAAGCGGTCGGGATGAGAGTCGGCACCTCCAAGTCTGAGGCCATGGTTCTCTGCCGGAAAACGGTGGAGTGTTCCCTCCGGGTTGGGAGTGAGTTGCTGCCCCAAGCGAAGGAGTTCAAGTATCTCGGGGTCTTGTTCACGAGTGAGGGCAAAATGGAGCGGGAGATGGACAGACGGATCGGTGCAGCGTCTGCAGTGATGCGGGCGCTGTACCGGTCCGTTGTGGTGAAGAGGGAGCTGAGCCGGAAGGCGAAGCTTTCGATTTACTGGTCCATCTATGTTCCAACCCTCACCTATGGTCACGAGCTTTGGTAGTGACCGAAAGAATGAGATCGCGGATACAAGCGGCCAAAATGAGTTTCCTCCGCAGGGTGGCTGGGCTCAGCCTTAGAGATAGGGTGAGGAGCTCAGACATCCGGAGGGAGCTCGGAGTAGAGCCGCTGCTCCTCCGCATCGAAAGGAGTCAGCTGAGGTGGTTCGGGCATCTGATTAGGATGCCCCCGGGCGCCTCCCTTTGGAGGTTTTCCGGGCACGTCCAACTGGGAGGAGACCCCGGGGCAGACCCAGAACCCGCTGGAGAGATTATATATCTCGTCTGGCCTGGGAACGCCTCGGGATCCCCCAGGAGGAACTAGAGAGTGTGGCTGGGGAGAAGGAAGCCTGGGGGCCCCTGCTTAGCCGGCTGCCACCGCGACCCGAACCC
Organism: Coryphaenoides rupestris; assembly: GCA_002895965.2. Taxonomy (NCBI): domain Eukaryota; kingdom Metazoa; phylum Chordata; class Actinopteri; order Gadiformes; family Macrouridae; genus Coryphaenoides; species Coryphaenoides rupestris. The sequence continues at coordinate 16,082 of PIJE02002700.1, forward strand.
GGATAAGCGGACGCGAATGGATGGATGGATGTTTGTTATTTTATGTCACTTAAATTTTTCTGAGAGACCGAGAACAACCGAAGCATGCAATCAATATTAGTCGGTATAAAAACATTTAAAAACAAAAACTAAACGGTCGCTCCAGGAATCAGAAAAACAAAGTTAGTTCGAACGCACCTTAGAAGAATGAGGTTAGTAATTGTTATTATTATCCGTTCCTCATTTATCACTTTAAAAACGACGCGCAAGACACGTATTGATAATCAGAAACAGCAGATGTAAGCAGCAGGTAAGGACTCCCCGTCGTAACACAAGAAGCCCACCGAGAGCTTCACGGTGAGAACATTCCTGCGTTATTACCTCTCAGACTCTGCGGTCTGAGAGGTTGTGGAAGGGGGCAAACTGTTTCCTAGCTTAATTAAAAGCCACCACGTCGTGCTCGGAACTGTGTCTTTCGCTCGGTTGATAATTACAGAGCAGCACGTCCACGTTTTTACAGTCTTACAGTTACAGTCACAAAATAGGCAACTTCACGCTAGAGAGACAGAGAGAGAGAGAGAGAGAGAGAGAGAGAGAGAGAGAGAGAGAGAGGTACAAAACAAAAAAGGAAATGAAACATTCACAGGAGAAAAGGGACAAATTAAAGACAGAGAGAGAGAGGTCCCGGCGATGACTCTTGCGGGACACCTCAGCCGCTCCCTAGCCTGGCTACGCTACTAGTGTTACTGGACGCTGACGTCAGGCTAATTTCCTCTGTTCCACCGTCTGAGGAGGAAGAGGAGGAGGAGGAGAGGAGGGTAGGTCGGAGCTGGTGTTGATGGCTAAAACAGGCCCTCGATTATTTGGTGGCATTACATTACCCCTGAGCTCCGGAATGAAATAACATACGACAGACAGTATATTAGGGCGTATGACTCACAGTTGAACTGCTGACTTGTCTCGTCTTTCTGTCTGTCCGTCTGTATGTCTGTCTGTCTGTCTGTCTATCTGACGCAGAGTTGAACAGCTCACTTGTCTGTCTGTATGTCTGCATGTCTGTCTGTCTGTCTGTCTGTCCGTCTGTCACAGAGTTGAACAGCTCACTTGTCTGTCTGTATGTGTGCATGTCTGTCTGTCTGTCTGTCTGTCCGTCTGTCACAGAGTTGAACAACTCACTGGTCTGTCTGTATGTCTGTCTATATGTCTGTCTATCTGACACAGAGTTGAACTACTGACCTCTCTGTCTCTATGTCTGTCTCTATGTCTGTCTGTCTGTCTGTCCATCTGACACAGAGTTGACCAGCTCACTTGTCCGTCTGTCTGTCTCTCTGTCTGCCTGCCTGCCTGTCTCTCTCTCTTACTGTAAGACTGTGAGACAGACTAATTGTGTCTTGTACTTGTACATTGTCCTTCCGAAGAGTGCTGCGTCATTCAAGAGTGAGGCAGATTCACAGAATCAATGGATGTTGGTACAGTGCCATTGTGTTAATTACATTTTTAAAAACGTTATATATAATAGTATTGGATATAAGCGGCGCAAATAATTAGTATTGATTCACGGTGAAAAATGAACGTACGGTTTATGTGTGATCAATGCACCTGGATGTCGGAGGGCAGCGATGAATGTGGGAAAATTAAACTATTAAAAGTGTGGGAAAAATGCAAGAAAAATAACCGACTTCAAGCTCCCACAGCTCAAAGCATCTGCTCTTCGTCGTAAATCATCTCCTAAAGTCTGTTTGAGGTATCAGTCGGCACTTTTCTTTGCAAAAAGTAATTCACTAAAGTGACTAAACTTCAACTTTGCTGAAGATGCTGGGAAATGTACGACACAGGAAAAGAAAGCAAAGTCAAAATCTGTGTGTTCCGTCAATCACAAATCTTACCAATCAATCACTTCTTCCATCAATCATATTTTGTCGGCTTCCACCTTGCACCGTCAGATCCTGTCTGTGTTTTGCACCGAGAGACTTTCTTTACAAGACAACGAACGTGTGAAATAGTTTGTTTTCACCCAGAATTCCGTTGGTGTTTCTCTTTTGTTGCCGCTGATCCGATGTTTGTTTGTCCCACCGTTGCAGAGCTAAAGATGCCCAATAGATCTGTCAATATCACCTGAGTTTTGGTAGCAAAGCAGCTACCAAACAAGCAACTGACTTTTAGCTGGCCGTGGTTTAGAGACCGCAGGCTGAGAGGCCGTCTGTTCAGTCACTCAGCACAGCGGCCAGTCAGACAGTCAGCCAGTCAGACAGTCCAGTCAGCCCTCAGGGTTCAGATCTAATCTGTCAGAGCAGACCTGAGCCTACAAATGAAGAGAGCATAGGTGAGACATCTCATCTCATCAGGCCAGACACCAACCAAACGACATATCTCGTCAAAACACCAGCTTGCTCAACAGCAAGCCAACCAGCCAAACGACAACATCTTGGATTCCGAAGTCGGGGTTGTGAAATTGTTCCGACTTTCCGAGTCCGATATGCGACTTCAGGGGGGGGGCGTTCCAGTTGCAATTTCCGACTGGGAATTCGTACATTTTCCGAGGCTTCCGAGTACAAATGGAACGCAGCATTAGATTGGCAGACAGACATATTGGGTGAGGTTGGACGGCGGATGGATGGGTGGATGTATGGATGGGTGGAGGTAGATAGTGGTGTAGATTACCTTCAGTGGGCGTGGTGCTGGGCAGGGGCTTCCTCAGGGTTACCTGGCCCAGACCGCCCTCCTCTCCCTCGCAGCAGGTGAGGAAGATGAGACCGCAGGATAAGCCCAGGTACTGGTGTCCGTCGCAGGGCAGGCCCTCGCGACGCACCTGCAGGCCCAGGGTGCAGCACCGGCAGCACACCTGCGCACACACACACACGCTAGGGTTAGGAGTTAGGAGTCAGGAGTTAGGGGTTAGGGGTTAGGGGTAAGGGGTGAGGAGTCAGGGGTTGGGGTTAGGGGTGAGGGGTCTGACCTGGTAGGTGTTGTCTACGCAGCGGTCTTCAGAGTCCACCTGACAGTGGTCTCCAGCCCGGGCCAAGTTCACCCCAGACTCACACTGAGCCTCCTGCAGAGAGCTGAGACAACATTGCTGCTGGGCCACGCTGGGGACACACACATACACACACACACACACACACACACACACTTCAATACACACTCAATACATATTCAATACACACTCAATACATGACAATACATAACAATACATAGACACAATACACACTCAATACATACAAATACATACTCAATACATACAAAATACAGACATACTCAATACACACAATACATACAAACACAATATATAGACAATACATACTCAGCACACACTCAATACATACAAAATACACACTCAATACATAGACAATACATAACCACTCAATACACTCTCAATACATACACACACACACACACACACACACACACACACACACACTTATACAGTGATAATAATGTACAAGTAAAAGCACACACACACACATGCCACCAGTTAACCAACACACACACACACACACATGCCACCAGTTAACCAACACACACACACACACACACACATGCCACCAGTTAACCAACACACACACAAACACATATGCCACCAGTTAACCAACACACACACACACACACACACACACACATGCCACCAGTTAACCAACACACACACACACACACACACACACACACACACACACACACACACACACCAGAGGCCAGACCGTGCTGTGTGTGTGTGTGTGTGTGTGTGTGTGTCCTCACCTGCACATGGAGTGTGTGTCGCTGGAGAGCAGGGGCATGTTGCTGCACAGCTGGTGCTCGGACGCCCACCTCTGGCCCACGGCGCAGCAGTCCCTCAGCAGCAGCCCAGCGGAGGCATCTGGTCCTGGGCCCGGAGCTAGCAGACACACACACACACACACAGGCACACACACACACACGCACACACACACACACACACCACACACACACACACACACACACACACACACACACACAGACACACACACACACACCCCTGTTAATATACAATACACCACCCTGGCTGGCTGGGGGAGCAGAGAGGGGAGCCAGACACAGACCCATATGGTCCAGGAGACCAGATCCGGGGCCCCTCTCAGACTACGCCTTGACGTTGGCGGCCAGAGATTTTATGATGCCGTGTCCGGAAGCTTCTCTCGGGCCAGAAGGTGGCTGGATCTGTGCTGTGAGTCCCGACCTATTTTAAAGGACTCGTTTATTATGCCACCGGGTGTGAGCGTGATTCCAAGCCATTCCAAGCGGTTTTCCGAAACCGGTTTCATCGCCTGGTTTTTGCCATCACGAGTGGGAGTGTTCACCCAGAAGTATGCTGGATAGATCCGCCTACCAGCCTGCAGCAACTGTCGCCATTGGTAGGCTGATCTATCCACCATACATCTGGTTGGAGGACACTCCCACTAGAAATTAGAATGCTTTGGGGATCGAACCCAGAACCTTTTAGCTGGCAACTCAACACCTACAGTATATTAGAGATGGTTAGCGATTCCTCTTTTCATATAAATAGACAGGGAGAGTTGCAGTTGTTCAACCGAAGTTTCTCGATTCGATCCTTAACTCAACAAGCAACGTCTACCTGCTCCTTAGTGACATATCTGAATTCACTGTAAATATGTTTTGGGACAAATTGCTTTGCAAAATGACTGACGAGTAAACAGGAATAAGAAGGTTCCGGCGGTCATGACAACCACCACCAGGGGTGAATCAGGACAATTGTCGTTCACATCCCCAGACCGGGAGGTAAATAACGTCAAATCAAACGGACGTAAAACCCAATTAAAGGAGTCAGCCGGGTTTAAAAGGTGACTAATACACCTGTCGGAGACGCCATATTGGATGTGACACCAGATTGGCTGTCTGAACAGAGCGGCAACTTAATTGGCTGCCATTTGAAGAGCTTCTCTCTCTCTCTCTCTCTCTCTCTCTCTCTCTCTCTCTCTCTCTCTCTCTCTCTCTCACGTTAGATCCAATCTGCGGCCCGACCACCGAGACACACAGCCAGTAATTGCTTGTATTCAAATCATCTCCATTTTGTCATCCCGCCTTCGCCATACGAGCGGCAAAACACACACACACACCCACACCCACACGCACACACACACACACACACAGATTTATTTCTTTGTAATCAATCAAGTAGTGATGTGGGTGACCAGGAAACTCATTAAAATATGTAATTAAGTGAATAAATTTGGTATTTCCAGAAGCGTCTGCACGTCCTGTCTTCGCCACGAGGCAAATGGCAGCAAAATTAAATCAGGGCCCCTTCATGCTATAAAGTCGGCGCTCGTCAACGTGAGTTTTCCCGCCTTCGGACCCCCTGTGGATGAAAACTTCGCCCCCCATCCACCCGCTAGCGTGTCTTTTGTCACGCCGCCGCCACCGCCGCCGCCACCGCCACCAGTGTCTCTTCTGTTTCTCCAGTTAGTTTGGTGACTGACAAGAGTTTAATAACACATGAGGCTGTTTAATCATCTCGCTGGTGCGTATCGGAGAAAAGTTAGGAGCGTTTGACCCCCCTGCCGGAAAGTTCTGGGTTCGATCCCTGTGGTTTGCATCCTTAACCTTAAAAACGCCCAAACCTGCTCGCTTTGGATAAAAGTGTTTGGCGGCGTAATGGCGGCGTAATGGAGTAAATACACCATTTCGGTCGGTTGTAAAGATAACTCAAAAATAAAAAGTGCCAATGATACAACAAACGTACACTTTGGTACGTTCACAACCGCGAAACCGGGAAACTTTTCCACTGTCGCTGGCACATTTGTTCAAAATTAACTTTTTAAGTTTCTTAAAAACTAACACCCACACGCCCAGCCAGCCATGACTCAATCAACACGAGGATTTTTCTCCTCCTGAAATCAATTTCGGTCCGCAGAGGAAAAAGAGAAATGAGAAAATCGAATTTAGTAAAAAAAAAAAATGAAAAGAATGATGGCTACAGAGCAAAATATATATATAAAAAAAAAGACATAGTGCAGGTTTAAGGCTTAGCGGCACAGATTAGAAACTAAAATATAAGGCTTTTTTTTTTTACTTTTAAATGAACGTGAGCCACGGATATTACAGTAATGCTGCTGAACACACAGCTCACCGGCGCGCCTCGACATCCGAACGGAATGTAATCACACCTTTACCTCCGTGAGAGAGAGTGTGTGTGTGTGTGTGTGTGTGTGTGTGTGTGTGTGTGTGTGTGTGTGTGTGTGTGTGTGTGTGTGTGTGTGTGTGTGTATACCGTCGGCACCCTAAACCTCGCTGAACGTACACAGGATCAGCGAACGACTTCGGGACGAACAGCTTTGCCTCTGGCTGCCTGTGAATCCTCCGCCCCATTCCTATCTTGTGTTGTGCTTTTGCTTGTGTTGGTGTTGGGTCTGATCGAAGTCCTGGTTTCCTTAATGCACCAGGAACAGTCGTTTAACGTCCGGCTGGGGTTGGCAGTAGCTCAGGAGGTATAAGAGCGGTTGTCTGGCAACAAGGAAGGTTGCTGGTTCGATCCCCCGGGCTCCTCCCCCTCCTCCTAGCTAAGTGTGGAGGTGTCCCTGAGCAAGACACCACCTAACCCTACCTGCTCCTCCTCCTAGCTACAGTGTGGAGGTGTCCCTGAGCAAGACACCACCTAACCCTACCTGCTCCTGGACGTGGTCTGGTTGGTTACCTTGCATGGTTGGCACCCACCGTGGGGTGTATGAATGGTATGAATGTGAGGCAATACTGGTGAAGCGATTGATATAAATGCAATCCATTTTACCGTCTGAAGCATATTGTGAATCATTTCCCAAGCGCTGTATTCAGACCGGGAAGAAAACGTCGGTACCTGTTTCATTTCATTCACTCGTCGTCGTCTTTAACGCAAAATTGTAATAAATCATTGGATAAATAATTGAATTGAATCTTTCGTCATCCGAGACGCCCCCCGTGTATTAATTGTATTGTTGTACCAACAGACTTCCTCCGTCTACTCACACACTCGACGATGCGGTTGATAAATGAGACAATTTAAATAAATTCCCCAAATCTTCATACATGAAAGAGCCATTAATCTGTCTCTCTGTGTTCATCATCCCTTATAAATATGCAGCTTGTCACCCAATGATCATTGCACTTGAACGGGAATAAATCATCAATCGCCAATACACACCGACTGTAGCTCGGTGTCAATCTGAATGAGATCAGAACTCAAGAGAAAGCCAAGACAGCATCTGAGTCTCCAAGTACTTTTTTATTGAAAACGCACATTTAATGAAACCCATAAAACGGTAGACTGAAGTCCTCTCACACTAATAATAATAAAGTCCCTTTCACGCGCGCATTCTTGCCCAGAAATGGTTTTCCATTCCCAGAAAATGGTTTTCCATTTCTGGGCCAGCCTACCCAGTGGGACTGTAGCAACTGGTAGGCTGATCGATCCACCGTACATCTGGGTGGACACCACGCTCCCCACTTGTGATGTCAAAAACCCGGAGACTCTGAAAACTGCTTGGAATGTCTTAATCACGCTCCCGGTGGTTATAATAGATCTCCTTTAAGTCCATCACTTCAGTAAAACGACAGTCAGTCAATCTATTCATTGATTTAATGCAGTTTGGGGAGTGAACCATTTTATGCAGAGGGAGAGACTGATCGTTTGATGCCCTTGCTCAGAGGACTCGGGGCACAGCACATAAGGGCACACGGAAGACCTCGTCCTCCTCCTCCTCCTCCTCCTCCTCCTCCAGGGACCACAACGCACCACGTCGGGTGAGTAAAGGAAACAAAATGGCGGTTCTTCTCCCATCGGCTGCCAACGAGAACAACGATGCGTCCCGTCGGCCGACGCCATTCCTGAGTCCTTCCCTCGCCCGGCAGAACGAAATGGGAACGTTGGGAAAAAGGTGGACGTACTGTAACACCACCCCCACCACCCCCACCACACCCTCCCCTCCCCTCCCCTCCCCCGCTGTCTCTCCTCTCCGCTCCGCGATGTGAATTATGTTCCAGGGTCTCCTGCCAAAGGACAAACACGAGGTCGGAATCACACTGGCAATCAGCCCACTAATTACCCCCCGAAACAATGAGAGGCTTCCACCGCAGAGCCCTGCATCCAGCTACTCAGAGAGAGAGAGACACAGAGAGAGAGAGAGAGAGAGAGAGAGAGAGAGAGACACAGAGAGAGACAGAGAGAGAGAGAGAGAGACACAGAGAGAGAGAGAGAGACACAGAGAGAGAGAGAGAGAGAGAGACAGAGAGAGAGAGTAGTCTGAGGCATCCAGACTCACACTGAGCTGCCAACATCACTCTGTCTAGAAGTCCACTGGCACATCTGTCTGTCTGTCTGTCTGTCTGCAGGTCCACTGACACACACATATGTCTGTCTGTCTGTCTGTCTGTATGGAGGTAAATAGACCTGTCTGACCCCACACCGATACAAAGACAGACACACCTGCACAATTCTGTCTGTCCAGAAGTTCAGAGATACACCTGTCTGTCTGTCTGTCTGAATGTCTGTCTGATAACAGACCCATCTCACAGCACAGCACACACAAAACACACCTGTCCGGTCTGCCTGCGAGCCTAACTGTCTGTCTGTCTGCCTGTACATCTCACCGATCCAAGACATGGCTCACAAGTCCCCGACCTGTCTCTCATCTTCTTGTTGACACCGTCAGGCACATTAGTCTCGGTGCACATCTGGCCAGCCGACAGCAAGCCAGAGGACCTCCCATCATGACAGGAGTTGTGGTGGGAATGATGATGACCAACAATCATCATTCATCATCTGGATGTAAATGGATTGCATTTCTATAGCACTTTTAACCAAAGCATTGCTCCACATTCACCCACCGACGGCGGTGTCGACCATGCAAGGTAACAACCAACACGTCAGGAGCAGTTAGGGTTAGGTGGTGTCTTGCTCAGGGACACCTCCACACTTAGCTAGGAGGAGGACAG
>PIJE02002700.1:30000-32500 GCA_002895965.2 Coryphaenoides rupestris
CACACACACACACACACACACACACACACACACGGCTCTCTCTCCCCCCGTGCGTTCGCTCTTGTATGTTCTCTCCAGAAAGGGGGTCAGACGTGGAGAACACATGGAAGCCTTTGACTCGCGTTAAGTGAGCACTTTGGTTCGGCACGGGACAGACAAAGAAACAGACAGAGAGAGAGAGAGAGAGAGAGAGAGGAGGAGAGAGAGATAGAGAGAGAGAGAGAGAGAGAGAGAGTGAGAGAAGAGACAGAGAGATGGAGAAGAGAGCGGAAAACATTGAGATTTATGCCGTGTGTGTCGACTTTTCAAAAATGTATTTCTTGGAAAGGACGACGCGTGGAATGATTAAGGGCTGGTCTTGTTTGTGTATTTACACGGTATTGAGGGAATGTAAGGGCACACACACGCGCACACACACACACACACACACACACACACACACACACACACACACACACACACACACACACACACACACACACAGGGCTCCTGCTAGGCGTATCCCCCTGACCACGGCTGTCTGTCAGAAGCTGATGCCCAGGCCAGTGTTGTGATTGGACGGTTCCTCTGGGGGTCTTGGAGGGGGTGGGGGGGGGGTCGAGGGGGTGGTGGGGTTACTGCGAGACCTTGGGTCCAGATCGACCACCGTGATGCTTATAATGAGGCTCGCCGCAGAGAAAGGCGCGAAACGTCCAGGAAATGAGGTTAAACGCAAACCAGGTTTTTTTATTCGCTTCATACCTAAACCGTTTGGCGAATACGTAAAAAGAATTCACCTTTGCCCTCGTTCGTGGTGGTGGTGTTGTTGTTTGCTCTTAAAATACATAAAATACATAAATGACTGATATAAAGTTCAAGTTGTCAGAAACAACGCAAAGGGGAGTTACGGGAAATGAGAGCAAATACCGCGGGTACCTCGGGCCAAAAAGTACATCCATATATTCTTCTGGAAATTGCTTGGACACGGTGGACTTACATCCCCCAAAGTTCAAAGCGAGGATGTGCAACGGATTAGGGTCAGCATCCAATATGGACGCCAGGTGTGTACCCTACATCTGGTGTCAATCAGCCCGCTGAGACGCTGGGAAACGTGGCCACGCGTTCACCTGAGCGCCGTAAACACAGCGTCCCGCCGAGCTCCCAGACCGACCACTCAAACCTGCTTTACTCATTGACTTATGGTTCTAGAATTAGTCATTTAAACGGTAAATGGACTGCAGTTTTTTATCCAGCGCGCTTTTACAGTTGACTCACATTCAGGTAGGGTTAGGTGGTGTCTTGCTCAGGGACACCTCCACACTTAGCTAGGAGGAGCAGGTAGGGTTAGGTGGTGTCTTGCTCAGGGACACCTCCACACTTAGCTAGGAGGAGCAGGTAGGGTTAGGTGGTGTCTTGCTCAGGGACACCTCCACACTTAACTAGGAGGAGCAGGTAGGGTTAGGTGGTGTCTTGCTCAGGGACACCTCCACACTTAGCTAGGAGGAGCAGGTAGGGTTAGGTGGTGTCTTGCTCAGGGACACCTCCACACTTAGCTAGGAGGAGGGGGAGGAGCCCGGGGATCGAACCAGCAACCTTCCTGTTGCCAGACAACCGCTCTTATACCTCCTGAGCTACTGCCGCCCGTCCGTCATTCAGCAGATGGTTTTAGCCAAAGCGACTCGCAAGTTAGGCTGCGAACAATCAGAGCATCAAATCTAAATAGCAGCTTCAAAAAAAGTTTCTGGAGATAAAAGTGATAGAGTGATAAATCAGAGGCCAAGGTGAGCGGGGTTAGGATCTATAATATAACCGTGATATATAGTTGTACAACTGCGAAGACTCCCCCCGTGAAGTTATCCGCAGAAGACTTGCGTACGGTAGATCACGAATACGGCGCAGACTTGTCAAAGCCAGAACCATCACCGTGAGGAGATAGGGATCCCATCCCGCCTCAACTCTCTCTCTACAACAACACCGGCGGTATAATAATTCACTGTTAAATATGGTCCATCGCGAGCGGACCCTAACCCTAACCCAGGTCTTTGAGTTGTCGTCGAGTGGGGGGGGCGTCACACAGATAAGAGACCTGGAGGGATTGTCCTTGAATTCCACCCCCCACCCCCGGATTCAGGCTGTCCCCGTTGCCGTGGCGATGTGATGTGATGTGTTTGTAATGTGTGTAATGTGTGTGTAATGTGTGTGTGTGTGTGTGTGTGTGAAATGTGTGTGTGTGTGTGTGTCTGTGTGTTTGTAATGTGTGTGTGTGAAATGTGTGTGTGATGTGTGTGTGATGTGTGTGTGTGTGTGTGTGTGATGTGTGTGTCTGTGTGTGAAATGTGTGTGTGATGTGTGTCTGTGTGTGTGTGTGTGTGTGTGTGTGTGTGTGTGTGTGATGTGTGTCTGTGTGATGTGTATGTGTGATGTGTGTGTCTGTGTGTGTGTGTGATGTGTGTGTGTGTGTGTGTGTGTGTGTGTGTGTGTCTGTGTGTGTGTGTGTGTATGTCTGTGTGTCTGTGATGTG
>PIJE02002700.1:35000-42500 GCA_002895965.2 Coryphaenoides rupestris
GCAGAAAACAGAAATGCGAGAGACAGAGCGGAAAACATTGAGATTTATGCCGTGTGTGTCGACTTTTCAAAAATGTATTTCTTGGAAAGGACGACGCGTGTGGAGGTGTCCCCTGAGCAAGACACCACCTAACCCTACCTGCTCCTCCTAGCTAAGTGTGGAGGTGTCCCTGAGCAAGACACCACCTAACCCTACCTGCTCCTGACGTGTTGGTTGTTACCTTGCATGGTCGGCACCGCCGTCGGTGTATGAATGGGTGAATGTGAGGCAACTGTAAAAGCGCGCTGGATAAAAAACTGCAGCCCATTTCCCGTTTAAATGACTAATTATAGAACCATAAGTCAATGAGTAAAGCAGGTTTGAGTGGTCGGTCTGGGAGCTCGGCGGGACGCTGTGTTTACGGCGCTCAGGTGAACGCGTGGCCACGTTTCCCAGCGTCTCAGCGGGCTGATTGACACCAGATGTAGGGTACACACCTGGCATCCATATTGGATGCTGACCCTAATCCGTTGCACATCCTTGCTTTGAACTTTGGGGGATGTAAGTCCACCGTGTCCAAGCAATTTCCAGAAGAATATATGGATGTACTTTTTGGCCCAAGGTACCCGCGGTATTTGCTCTCATTTCCCGTAACTCCCCTTTGCGTTGTTTCTGACAACTTGAACTTTATATCCTCTTTATTTATATCAGTCATTTATGTATTTTATGTATTTTAAGAGCAAACAACAACAACACCACCACCACGAACGAGGCTACATTTTTGTACGTCAAAGGTGAATTCTTTTTACGTATTCGCCAAATGGTTTAGGTTTCTCTGCAGCGAGCCTCATTATAAGCATCACGGTGGTCGATCTGGACCCAAGGTCTCGCAGTAACCCCACCACCCCCCCCGGACCCCCCCCCCCCCCCCACCAAGACCCCCCAGAGGAACCGTCCAATCACAACACTGGCCTGGGCATCAGCTTCTGACAGACAGCCGTGGTCAGGGGGATACGCCTAGCAGGAGCCCTGTGTGTGTGTGTGTGTGTGTGTGTGTCTGTGTGTGTGCGTGTGTGTGTGTGTGTGTGTGTGTGTGTGTGTGTGTGTGTGTGCGTGTGTGTGTGCCCTTACATTCCCTCAATACCGTGTAAATACACAAACAAGACCAGCCCTTAATCATTCCACGCGTCGTCCTTTCCAAGAAATACATTTTTGAAAAGTCGACACACACGGCATAAATCTCAATGTTTTCCGCTCTGTCTCTCGCATTTCTGTTTTCTGCTTTCTCTCACTCTCTCTCAATCTCTCTCTCTCTCCATCTCTCTCTCTCCATCTCTCTCTCTCTCTCTCTCTCTCTCTCTCTCTGTCTGTTTCTTTGTCTGTCCCGTGCCGAACCAAAGTGCTCACTTAACGCGAGTCAAAGGCTTCCATGTGTTCTCCACGTCTGACCCCCTTTCTGGAGAGAACATACAAGAGCGAACGCACGGGGGGAGAGAGAGCCGTGTGTGTGTGTGTGTGCGTGTGTGTGTGTGTGTGTGTGTGTGTGTGTTCTGGAGCGTTGTGGTGGAGGGTTGGGGTTCCCAGGACCTTCATTGCGTTGCGTGTGGAGGGAGTCGCCCGCCGCAGACAAACACGCAAAACACAAACAAAAGCATATCTGCATGTCTGGAGCTCTTGGCCGGCCTTTACACACACACACATTGATTTGGGGTTTGTTTGCCTTCGTTATTTCCCCCGTTTAATGGAAAAAGTCGTAACGTTGTGTTGGAGTAAAAACAAACACGCGTTCAAATCGCTTTCAAATCGCTGCCATACTTCCTGCTGCTGTGACTCCTAAACGACTAAACAGGATTGACTTGATTTCTCTTGAAGACACAGCGTTTGATTTCTGCAAACGCTGGCGAGGTTCTGGTCCAGCCGATCCATGATCCGTTCCAAAAGACTTTTTCCTCAGCAGAACACGACCGGGCAGACAGTGTCAATACATACGACACGCATACTACGGTACATATAGCGTAGGACCAATACAGCCAATCACAACGCCTGAGAAGTGACTGGATTAATCAATCAATCAATCAATCAATCAATCAAACTATTTACTATACTGTTTACTATATACTGCTTTTTGTTTGTGCAAAACGTGTTTCGTAAAGGAAACAGCACAATGTTCACCATGAGGTCATTAGTTCCTACAAATGGAGACATCTCCTCCATCACATAAATGTGCTAAAATGCAAAGATTTTGATTCTTCTTCATCCATCCATGATTTTGCTTTCATCATCCATCCATTCATCCTCTTTCTGGGCTACTAATACTAATGATAATTAGTATTAATTAGAATTAATTCTGGTTATTTAGAGTGTAGATTGGGGGGTGAGAGGGCAAGAGATTGTGTATGTGTGTGCGTTTGTGTGTGTTGTGTGTGTGTTTGTGTGTGTGTTTGTGTGTGTCTGTCTGAGTGTTGGCTCTCTATTTAGATTAAACCAAAAGGTCACTTTGAGAAGATGGATTCTCTCTCCGAGTGTTGTCAGAGGTCTCTGATTCAATCACCCCCAACGCGTGTGGATTCTAATAGATAGAGCACTGTGTGTGTGTGTGTGTGTATGAGAGTGTATTGCTTGTGTGTGTGTTTGCATTTGTTTGTGTGTGTGTGTGTGTGTGTGTGTGTGTGTGTGTGTGTGTGCATTTGTGTGTGTGTGTGTGTGTGTGTGTTTGTGTCTGTGTGTGTTTGCATTTGTTTGTGTGTGTGTGTGCGTGTGCGTGTGTGTGCGTGCGTGTGTGTGCGTGCGTGTGTGTGTGTGCGTGTGTGTGCGTGTGTGTGTGTGTGTGCGTGCGTGCGTGTGTGTGCATGTGTGTGTGCGTGCGTGTGTGTGTGTGTGTGTAAACACCATTTGTATTGACTACACAGCAGATAATGTATCTACCCCGAGCGAGCGAAGGTTAGCGCCCGGAGACTACCGCTGGAACCACCTACCGCTGGCGTCTGATTGGTGGAGGAGGAGTACGACGAAGGTGTGGGGGGCGGGTGGATGGAAGGAACCAACCAATCACATCCTAGCAGTGGGAAGCACACACACACACACACACACACACACACACACACACTATACAGACAATATGAAGCTGTACTCAGATCGTCGACTAGGGTTGAGATAGGAAACCAGCGTGTGCGGACGCAAGGAGGATGCTCCTCCGCAACACGCCCTCGTCTTTGCAGGGTAGGGGACCCAGCCCCCTGCTGCAAAGCCTTAGCGTGGGGATTGGAGATAGCCGCAGGAGGAGCCGTTACACTCGCCGGAGAGAGAGCCACGTCCCATCAGGCGAATCCAAGACCAGCATGGGCACGCCACGGCTCGCGAGAGGCGAACTACAACAGATAGCAACCCCCAATGCGTGCCAGATAGGCCCAGGCCAGGGCCGCTGAGGGAACGTCCACACAACACGCAGAGAGGTAGAGGTACATAGAAAATACAATAGGCACGGCCGAGACCCAGCCTATGGGTACGAGTAGAGATAACAAGGTGATGATGAGTGGCTGAAGCTTGTTAATAATTATTATGCTGAAATAAAATAAAATAAAATATCAAAAGTCACAGTAAGTACGTTATACGTAGGCCTATGTATAACACATGATGGTGGGAAAATAAGCTCTATGAAAAGAGATTGAGATTCTTCTTTTCTTTTTGTCACCCTATATTTATATGGTGAGCGATGCAGTTGACGACAATAGAGGTCACTATTGCACCATCTCAAGGAAAGCTGGAATCCTGGATCACTTATTATTGCCGCTTACTGCTCGTTTGAACGCAGAGACACAGAAACTAACACTAATAGCAAACCAATATTGAATTAATTTTAAGTCAACAATAACAATAACAAACACTATTTGTCCCTTTTGTTGTTTTTCCTATACTATACTCGTGCCGCTGGGATTCGATCTCTATTTTAATGTGCCAGGGGCAACTCTAGGACTTGACCTTTGCTGAACTCTCTGCCTGTCTGCCTGTCTGACTGCCCTATCCTTTGCCGAACCTTTGCAAAATCTCGTTCCTTTGCTCTATGCCATCTTCGTCTTTGGTGTTGTGCATTAGGAACTTATTTGGAACTGTAGCAATATTTGCAGCTCAATGAGTAGACCTCATCATCATTTAAATGAAATCGACCATTACAATTTTGACCTTGGACTAGGCTACTGACTTCCCCCATTTTGTCTGCTGTTTATACACAATTTATGTCAAAACCTAAATACAGATTGAGTAAACAACCATTTATGCATGAAAACTGTTGTGAATCTTAAATGGCAATGCAGTAGATAATGACCCATTGTTGAATTGAATTGCTGAATTAGACTTAGCAGTTTAGGTGCTCCCCCTGTGCTCATCACCACTATAACTATCATTACTAACCTTCAGCAATGTGTTTCCGTCCAATAGACCTCAATGTGTGCCCCCTAGTCTCTATAAATAAAATATAATAGATGATATGTTAGAGATTATAGAATAGAATAGAATAGAGTAAAATAGAGTAGAACACAACATAATAGATTATACATACGAGATAATAGATCATAGACGATGGATGGTGGATTAGATTATGGATTATAGATTATAGAAGAGAGTAAAATAGAGTAGAACCTAATAAAATAGATTAGAATGGAATAGATGAAATAGAAAAATGGTTCCCACATGAGACATTATTGTGTGTACAGCCGAAGCATATGTGTGTGTGCGTGTGTGTGTGTGTGCGTGTGTGTGTGTGCGTCAGTCAGATCCACGGTCAGGTCCCTTCTAACCCGTGACCCGTCTGTGTGTGTGTGTGTGTGTGTGCGTGTGCTCGCCGCGCATGCGCCCTTCGCCTCTCCATCCTCTCTCCACTGCACCCGGGTCGAGCGAGGAGAACCGGCGGCGGAGGTAAAAAAAAAAAAAGCCACACACACACACACACACAAAAGGAAAACAAGCGTCGCACTCTTAATTCGTTCGTTCGTTCGCAACGTTCTATGCCGTGCGATCGCCCACAGCTAAGTGTGGAGGGGTCCCTGAGCAAGACACCACCTAACCCTACCTGCTCCTCCTAGCTAAGTGTGGAGGTGTCCCTGAGCAAGACACCACCTAACCCTACCTGCTCCTCCTAGCTAAGTGTGGAGGTGTCCCTGAGCAAGACACCACCTAACCCTACCTGCTCCTCCTAGCTAAGTGTGGAGGTGTCCCTGAGCAAGACACCACCTAACCCTACCTGCTCCTCCTAGCTAAGTGTGGAGGTGTCCCTGAGCAAGACACCACCTAACCCTAA
The DNA here is from genome assembly GCA_002895965.2 of Coryphaenoides rupestris. Classification (NCBI taxonomy): domain Eukaryota; kingdom Metazoa; phylum Chordata; class Actinopteri; order Gadiformes; family Macrouridae; genus Coryphaenoides; species Coryphaenoides rupestris. Next base: position 40,273 of record PIJE02002700.1, read on the forward strand.
CTGCTCCTGACGTGTTGGTTGTTACCTTGCATGGTTGACACCGCCGTCGGTGTATGAATGGGTGAATGTGAGGCAACTGTAAAAGCGCGCTGGATAAAAACTGCAGTCCATTTACCGTTTAAATGACTAATTCTAGAACCATAAGTCAATGAGTAAAGCAGGTTTGAGTGGTCGGTCTGGGAGCTCGGCGGGACGCTGTGTTTACGGCGCTCAGGTGAACGCGTGGCCACGTTTCCGGCGTCTCAGCGGGCTGATTGACACCAGATGTAGGGTACACACCTGGCATCCATATTGGATGCTGACCCTAATCCGTTGCACATCCTCGCTTTGAACTTTGGGGGATGTAAGTCCACCGTGTCCAAGCAATTTCCAGAAGAATATATGGATGTACTTTTTGGCCCGAGGTACCCGCGGTATTTGCTCTCATTTCCCGTAACTCCCCTTTGCGTTGTTTCTGACAACTTGAACTTTATATCAGTCATTTATGTATTTTATGTATTTTAAGAGCAAACAACAACACCACCACCACGAACGAGGGCAAAGGTGAATTCTTTTTACGTATTCGCCAAACGGTTTAGGTATGAAGCGAATAAAAAAACCTGGTTTGCGTTTAACCTCATTTCCTGGACGTTTCGCGCCTTTCTCTGCTCAGGGACACCTCCACACTTAGCTAGGAGGAGGGGGAGGAGCCCCGGGGGATCGAACCAGCAACCTTCCTGTTGCCAGACGACCGCTCTTATACCTCCTGAGCTACTGCCTGCCGCCCGTCCGTCATTCAGCAGATGGTTTTAGCCAAAGCGACTCACAAGTTAGGCTGCGAACAATCAGAGCATCAAATCTAAATAGCAGCTTCAAAAAAAGTTTGTGGAGATAAAACACACGGGCAGGGTGATAAATCAGAGGCCAAGGTGAGCGGGGTTAGGATCTATAATATAACCGTGATATATAGTTGTACAACTGCGAGGACTCCCCCCGTGAAGTTATCCGCAGAAGACTTGCGTATGGTAGATACGGACTTGTCAAAGCCAGAACCATCACCGTGAGGAGATAGGGATCCCATCCCGCCTCAACTCTCTCTCTACAACAACACCGGCGGTATAATAATTCACTGTTAAATATGGTCCGTCGCGAGCGGACCCTAACCCTAACCCAGGTCTTTGAGTTGTCGTCGAGTGCTGCCTCGGCTGATAAACTACCACCGTACACCCGCCACTATCCCGCTATCAGGAGAGCCGGAGAGACTGTGGCGTCTCGGAAACAAAGCGGTGACCCTTAGAGAGAGAGACCAGAGAGTCCTGATAAAGTGCTTCCTGCTGGCCCTCAGGACCAAAGCGGTCGCACTCAGCCCCCGCAGATAAGCAGAACCTTTTACCCCCCGACCCCGTGGACCCCGAACGGAACCTCAACCTCGGGCCTCAGGAACCCTCAGCTCCTACAGCTCCTCGCAGGACACACACACACACACACACACACACACAGACGCTGGTTCTGTAATTAGCCAGCTGCTGTGTTTCAGAGGACTTGTTGCGTAATTATTAACGCGCAATCAATGGTAAATTAGCCAGAAGAATAAATCAAACCAGACACACACACACACACACACACAGGCACAGGCACCGGTTGCGTAATTAAATTAGCTCCGTTCCGGATAATTGATTGCGAGTCCCCTTCCTAATGGTCATAGGAGGGGTTACAAGATATCTTGTTCTGCTCAAGGATACACACTGAAAGCCCCTTTTTCTTTTCTTTCAGGCTAGGCCATGCATTATGCATTAGGAGGCTACGGAGCCAACATACTGTCAGTGGGATGTTAGCTCGATCGTAGCTTTAACATCTGGCTCCACTAAAGTACAGTACAATACGGTACAGTACAGTACAGTACACGGCACTACACTACATCTACATTTACATTGAGGGCATTTGGCAGACGCTTACAAAGAGTACATTTGTTGAAAGAGAGACGGCAATATATCGCCGTGGCGCATAAAGATAAGAATAGCGCAGGATTCCAGCATTCACAGTTTAATAGAACGAGTTTCATAATTGCTAGGTTGCCTGCATAATAGCTGGGATGAGAGCAGAGGTGCCGTTCTGAGTGCATTACCAACATCTAAGAACACACAATATGCTAAGCAATGCTAAGTACTGTTAATAATGCCAAGACGTACAAACACACAAGTTAGTGCTCGGGTTAGGAGAGGGAAGGCGGGGGGGTGGCTCCAGGTGAA
>PIJE02002700.1:47500-59549 GCA_002895965.2 Coryphaenoides rupestris
AGACTACACATGTGTCAAACCCAATAAATCCCCCCAAGAAAAGTCATATCAAGTTGCGTAAAAGTGCTTCATTGTGGTCCATAGGTCTGCAGTAGTATTAGTATCTTCTCTGTCCTTGTGAGAGAAGGTGTTTTCTCCAGAATCATAAAACAGTGATTTGGTCCAACTGTGAAGTGGTTCCAAAGCGCAACGCGCAGCCGCATAAGGTCCGAGTCAGCGCTATTCACGCACAAAAAAAGACGCACATAAAAAAAAAGACGCGTCTCCACCGGTGGCGCAACAGTCGCCTCTGCTGCGCCTTTCACCGACAATAAAATAAAGTCGTGCGTACCTTGACCTCCGTGCGTTTGGGGGGGTCCTTCCCTTTCCCTCCGAGTCCCCGACAGTCTCGTCCCCCGGAGCGTCTCTGGTGCGTCGAGTCCGGACCTTCTGAGCACCGAGGACCGAGGACCGAGGACGAAGCTCCACTCTCTGGGACCCCGAGCAGGGAGGAGGAGGAGGAAGAGGAGGAGGAGGAGGAGGAGAGCGCACTGAGGTGGGAGGTCCGAGACTTTCACAACCCCCCCCCCCCCCCCCCCACCATACACACACGTCCCTCTTTACTTTACTTTACTTTACTTTACTTTACTTTGGTGCCGACCTAACAGGGATAGTGTCCATTTGGATCAACCAACCCCACTTAAAGAGCCACCAATCTATCATCAACAAAAGGATTATTGTATGTCCCTCAAGACTACAGCAACAACCTCTTATTAAATAAGACGTATACAGTGTGCTTGGTGGTCAATATTTCAATTCAATTCAACTTTATTCGGACAGCCCTTCATCACAATACAGTCTCAAAGGGCTTTACAGGCCACATTATTATGGCCACATTATTATGGGCCAAAAGTGATTTATGACCCAGTAATGAACTAAGTCTATCGAATGTGAACACTAAAGTGGCTTTTGCTTCGGGTTAAATTGCCATTTAAAAGTCCAAAGTACTGCTGAACGCTTCCAACGGCCGCACCACCACACTTAGTCCTCCGTGTAAACTACAAGCCATAGCTTTTCTTTTCTTTTTTAAAAACAGTCCGAGGCGTGATGTGCCAACGCCGTCGTTCACACACCACATCCGACGGATACCTTGCACATCACAAAGGCGACGGAGAATACGAGAGTAGCCATCACGGGACACGTCAAATCTTCCTCAAACACACTCTTCCTCGACCACAGCTGTCTTTAATGAGCTTTTTCTTTTTTGAGATCCTCCGCGTCGTCTGGGTTCTGTTATATCTGGCGGTTGCTGGTGTGCGCGAGACCAACGCACTGCATGAGAGTCCTTCCGAGACTTCCCCGCTCGTCGTCGGATAAGGATAAAACACACACACTGGATGAAAAGACACCGCCACACACACACACTCGCAACACACACACACACACAACACACACACACTTCTCTATAGCATACTACACATAATACACACGTACAATAACAATGTGTACATCTTGCTCCGAGGATTTCCCTATATTCTCACTTCCTCTCACACCGTCCCCCGCCCCCCCCCTCACACACACACTGACACACACACACACACACACACACACACACACACACACACACACACACACACACACACAGCTGTTTCAACTGCAAACGAATCCTTTTGCTTGACATCTGAAGACCCCCTTTTTCCTGGTTTGACCGCAAACTCAAACACCCGTCGCTTGATTTTAATTTACCACCCAGGACCCCCGGGGTGCCTGTCGTAACGTCGGTCGGACTACTTACACACGGAAATGTTGACAGACTTCGAGGTTCAAAAGGGGCGGTTTTTTTTTGGGGGGGGGGGGGGAAGGGGGGAGTTCACTGGAAATGTGGTGTAACTGGTGGTGGTTTGGTGGGAGGGGTTGAATTGACATTCCCCGCGCTCGACGACGGCAGCCATTAACTATCCCCGTCAACACCATCATCATCACCCACACCACCACCATCATCATCATATCATCACACCACACATTCATTATCACCACACCAACACCAACACCACCATCCCCTCTCACACCCACACCCTCAATGGGTCTCTAATTAATGGCCCCCGTTGTTAGAGGGTGGTGGAGGAGGGTGGTGGTCTGGGTTTAGAGAGGCCAGGTGATTGTGATTGAGCTGTGCAGGGTGTGTGTGTGTGTGTGTGTGTGTGTGTGTGGTGTGTGTGTGTGTTGGTGTGTGTCTGTGTGTGTGTGATGATGGCACTCAGAGATGGGCCATCACAGGGGTATGGCTGTCCGCCAGGTGAGATGGACTCCATGAGTGGACTCCTCTGTGGCTGCTTGGAAGATGAGTTGGGGCGCACAATCAGAACACGATGCTCTACAAGCCTCAGTTTGATTCCGCTCCTGAAACCGACCTGGACTTTACTGTCAGTGGATAAATGACGAAATAGTCTCCATGATAACCCACTGGGAATCGAACCCCTGTAACCCGTGTGGCAAGGTTTACACCAAGTGCCCCAGAATCTTGATCCACGTCATGCTTCACACGACGGGACCAGGAATCTCAGAACCAGACAGCCAGAAACTTTCTTTCTTTTCTTTCTGTCTGTCTCCATATCTCTGTCTCCATACTCTCTCTCTCTCTCTCTCTCTCTCTGCCCTGGCGCTCTTTACTCTGGCTCTCTCTCTCTCTCTCTCTCTCTCTCTCGTCTCTCTCTCTCTCCATGACCCAGTGTTGGTGGTCCAGTCCTGGCCGTAAAACAGAGCGTGGCACCTGGCGGCGCGTGGGTGAGACTTGTGGAACCCGGGTGTGATCTCTGGCAGGCGACCTCAGGACAACACCAGACACAGCGAGGTCTTTGAATCTCCCCTCCCATCCCCAGAATGGGTCTGGGGCCCGTTCTCCACGCCAAGGGGTGGTGGTGGTGGTGGTGGTGGTGGTTGGGGAGAGGCCACAGGCTTAGGACCACTACTGATGCTCGGCTTAACCAAAGACAGGTATCTGGTTCGCATTATTGAGCAATAGTGACGGATTTGGAACCCGTGGAGTTGAAGGGGTTCCACCGGATAGATGCAGCAAAGGCTTCGCCGCGATATTTTTATCCGAGATAATCTCTCGTCTATTTTTCATAAAGAAGATTCCGTGTGAAATCAGATGCCCGCTGGCTGGGATATTGTTTACCATTAATGTCTATTGTAAATACACATTTGGCGAGGAGCTACACCGCTCGAGACACCGTTTGCTCACAACCCTGAACGCGACGCCGAACTGACGAAGCACTCTTGGTTTTTACCGTCAGGCGTCTGACACAAAGACACAAAGACACAAAGACACAAAGACAGACACGCCCGACTGGGCATAAGCTAGCCGACGGGGCCCGCCGTTAAAAACCCCAAAACAAAACCGCCGTTACCTTTGAGCGATCGCACGCCGTCTACCCGACAGCCTGTCCCCTGCTGTGTTTCTGAAATGACAAGACCTTCCCCCAACAGAAACAACCCACTGAATATGAATATGAATATGAGAGAGAGTGAAGGGGAGGAAACGGACATGGATAGGGGGGGGGAGGGGGGGGGGGGGGGGGGGGGAGTCAATGCTCTCGCCACGACTTATCACAGGCACCTCCAAGATGGTGGAGCAGGGGTTATCTGGAGGATACAGCCCTGTGAGAGAGAGAGAGAAAATGATTGAAAGAGAGAGAGAGAGAGAGAGAGAGAGAGAGAGAGAGAGAGAGAGAGAGAGAGAGAGAGAGAGAAAGAGGGGGAGAAAGAGGTGGAGAGAGGAAAGAGAGAAGAGAAAGGGAGAGAGAGGTAGAAGAAGAGAGGGAGGGGTGAGACAGAGAGAAGAGAGAAAGTTAGAGAGAGAGAGAGAGAGAGAGAGAGAGAGAGAGAGAGAGAGAGAGAGAGAAAGAGGGGGGGAGAAAGAGATGGAGAAAGGGAGAGAGAGGTAGAGTGAAACAGGGGCAATGAGAGGGAGGGGTGAGACAGACAGACAGACAGACAGAGAGAGAGAGAGAGAGAGAGAGAGAGAGAGAGTAAAGGAAGTGGGCGGGGCCGTACTCTGGAATCTCCATTAAGCTGTCTATGGTGGACTATATAGGGGCCGAAGGAGGAGGAGGCTGTACAGTACTGCGGTGTGTGTGTCTGTGTGTCAGGTAGCCGAGGTGCTGCTGGTGGTGGTGGTGGTGGTGCTGGTGGTGCTGGTGGTGGTGGTGGTGGTGCTGGTGGGCTTTCAGGGGCAATTGGGCGTTCATAATGATCCGTGCAGAGAGACCCAGAGCTCAAAGGGAAGCCGGCCTCCTAACAGAGCCTGACGCTATGCTAGCTCTTTTACAGCTGCGGTTATCATGCGTAGCTCGCTAGTGAGTTGGTTATGTTATAATAATTCTTTGTCGTCTGGCTTTGAACGTTCCATGTCTGCACTGGGGAATTTGTGGTTGTACCCTCTTTGTACATTTATTATATTCTTTTTTTATTCTATTGTTTCTTACTCTATTGTTTATTATTCTATTGCTGTGCTTATATTGTTGGTTTTTTTTAGCAACCTCTGGCACAAGAATTTCCTTCAGGATTAATAAAGTTCTATCTTATCTTGTCTTATCTTTCCATTTCTTTACAATTGAGAGGGTCTGATTGTCTTTTTAAGTTAAAAATGTGCGTATTCATGCGTATGCGAAGCACTCTGAAAGGTCTTTGAGTTTGTTTGTTTGTTTCTTGCTCTATATATATATATATATATATATAATACACACAATTGTCTTCCTTTTTGTCTGAACGCACACGCGAGGCTCCACGTTGAATTAAAAAAGAGAAGAAAGTAATTCTCCCCAAACGATCAAACCCTCGCTCATATGGATGACATCATGCTATTGTTTGGGACATAATGGCCAACAATGGAGAAAAACCCCCACAAACACGGAGTTACTTTGTGAAATTGTGTCAACACGCTAATGCAAAACCGCGCGAACAAAGGCGACCGTCACGGCCGAGGAAACACGCAAGACGACGACCACGACCACGACCACGACCACGACGACGACGACAAGGACAGCGTGTCAGCTCTGGGGCTGCAGCTCTGGGGTTGCAGCTCTGGGGTTGCTGCCCTGAGTCACAGCCTGATTCTGGTTAAAAAGAACGGAGAGAGGAGCTGGAGCTGCTGCGCTGCATGCTGCTGCTGCTTGTTTGTTTGTTTGTTTGGCAGCAGGACAACGACATGTTTGGACGCCAGGAGGAGGAGGATGAGGATGAGGAGGAGGAGGAGGAGAGGAGGGACTAAAAAATGGATGCCAGGGGTCCAGACGTTTCCCTCCTGTCGCTCCCAGCACACGACAACAATGTTGCCAAAAAGACCCTCTAGTTCCTCTCTCTCTCTCTGTCTGTCTGTCTCGCTCTGTCTCTCTCTGCCTGTCTGTCTGTGTCTCTGTTGTCTCTGTGTCTCTGTCTCCCTCTCTGTCTCTCTTTCCCTCTCTCTCTGTCTTTCTGTCTGTCTGTGTCTCTCTGTCTGTCTTTCTATCTGTGTCTCTTCCCTCCTTCCTTCCCTCTCTCTCTCTCTCTCGCTTTCTGTCTCTCTCACTCTCTCTCTCTCTCTCCCTCTGTCCCTCCCTCCCTCCCTCTCTCCCAACCAGCCACTGGTGTGATTGTGAGATAAACAGGCTATTGTCCTGCAGGAAGGGGAACAGACAAACACACAGGGATGTCAACAGTAAGGATAAAGGCATTCGTACACGACAAAAATAAAGAGGGGGAAGAGCGAGAGAGAGAGAGAGAGACGTTTACACTCAGGAAACAGAATAGAATATGAATAGAACTGCTTATAGAAACATGACTGCATCATCCCCTGTCGGCAAGAGCTGCTATTTAGTCATTTTAGTTGACAATCAGTGGCGGAAGAAGTGCTCCGATCTTTTGAAATGGAAGGAAAATGACAAAAATATTAGCGTCAAAATATACATAACGGACCAAAAGTAAAAGCACTCATTCTGCGAGTAAGTAGCTACGAACTAAAGATGTCAGATACATTTAAAAAGTACAATATTTGCCTCTTGAGATGCATTGATAAAATAGAAATACTCAAGTAATGTACAAGCACCATAGATTTATACTCGAGTATGCAGGACTTGAGTAAATGTACGACTATACTTTGCACCACCACTGGTTTAGTGGCCGCATTGATGGTTTTGTGCGCTCTATTGGTGTGATTCCTTTTGTCCATGAAACAGACAAAAGCTGGAAGCCTCGTTTGCATAATTGCACCGCCTTTACATATTCTCCACGTGACGGAAAACTTGAACACAACTTTTCAATTAACGGGGTGATTGTGTTTCTTTTTCCGTTTCGTTCATCATCTCCTGATTTCATGTAATATGCATGTTCTCCCCGCAGGCTGTCAGCTGCTCTGAGGCGGCTGTGGTTAGCGGTGGGGGGTGGAGGCTGTGGAGGAGGAGGAGGAGGAGGAGGCGGAGGAGGAGGAGGAGGAGGAGGTGGAGAGGGAGGGTGGAGAGGAGGAGGTAGCTGAGGTGGTGGAGGAGGAGATGGAGAGGGAGAGGGAGGTGGTGAGGAGGAGGAGGAGGTGGAGGAGTGAGGAGGGGGAGGAGGTAGGGAGGTGGAGAGGAGCGGAGGTGGAGGAGGTGGTAGGTGGGTTGGAGGTGGAGGAGGAATGGTGAGCTGGTGGAGAGGGAGGTGGGTGAGGAGGAGGAGGAGGAGGAGATGGAGGCTGAGATGGAGGTGGAGGAGGGAGAGGTATGTGAGGTTATCAAGAGGAAGAGGGAGGAAGAGATGGAGGGGGTGGAGGACGAGATAGATGAGGAGGAGGAGGAGGAGGAGGAGGTGGGGGAGGTGCAGGCAGCGGTGGTGGGTGGGGCTCCGATCTCGATATGCAGCACGACGCAGATCATCACATTTATAACGCCGTTTTAAATTGGCTCGCCGCGCGTTCGCCGTTTCAGAAAATCCCTCGTCGGGGCTCAATCCAAAGAACGTCAAACTGTGACACGCAAAAAAAATTAGACAGACAGAGAGAGAGAGAGAGAGAGAGAGAGAGAGAGAGTAAAGGAAGTGGGCGGGGCCGTACTCTGGAATCTCCATTAAGCTGTCTATGGTGGACTATATAGGGGCCGGAGGAGGAGGAGGCTGTACAGTACTGCGGTGTGAGTGACTGTGTGTCAGGTAGCCGAGGTGCTGCTGGTGGTGGTGGTGCTGGTGGTGCTGGTGGTGCTGGTGGTGGTGGTGCTGGTGGTGGTGGTGGTGGGCTTTCAGGGGCAATTGGGCGTTCATAATGATCCGTGCAGAGAGACCCGGAGCTCAAAGGGAAGCCGGACCTCCTAACAGAGCCTGACGCTAGCTAGCTCTTTTACAGCTGCGGTTATCATGTGTAGCTCGCTAGTGAGTTCGTTATAATAATGCTTTGTCGTCTGGCTTTGAACGTTCCATGTCTGCACTGGGGAATTTGTGGTTGTACCCTCTTTTAACCTCTTTGTACATTTATTATATTCTTTTTTTATTCTATTGTTTCTTACTCTATTGTTTATTATTCTAGTGCTATGCTTATATTGTTGGTTTTTTTGAGCAACCTCTGGCACAAGAATTTCCTTCGGGATTAATAAAATCTTATCTTATCTTATCTTTCCATTTCTTTACAATTGAGAGAGGGTCTGATTGTCTTTTTAAGTTAAAAATGTGCGTATTCATGCGTATGCGAAGCACTCTGAAAGGTCTTTGAGTTTGTTTGTTTGTTTCTTGCTCTATATATATATATATATATATATATACACACAATTGTCTTGCCTTTTTGTCTGAACGCACACGCGAGGCTCCACGTTGAATTAAAAAAGAGAAGAAAGTAATTCTCCCCAAACGATCAAACCCTCGCTCATATGGATGACATCATGCTATTGTTTGGGACATAATGGCCAACAATGGAGAAAAACCCCACAAACACGGAGTTACTTTGTGAAATTATGTCAACACGCTAATGCAAAACCGCGCGAACAAAGGCGACCGTCACGCCGAGGAAACACGCAGACGACGACCACGACGACCACGACGACGACAACGTGCCAGCTCTGGGGCTGCAGCTCTGGGGCTGCAGCTCTGGGGCTGCAGCTCTGGGGTTGCAGCTCTGGGGTTGCTGCCCTGAGTCACAGCCTGATCTGGTTAAAAGAACGGAGAGGAGCTGGAGCTGCTGCTGCTGCTGCTGCTGCTGCTTGTTTGTTTGTTTGTTTGGCAGCAGGACAACGACATGTTTGGACGCAGGAGGAGGAGGATGAGGATGAGGAGGAGGAGGAGGAGGGGACTAAAAATGGATGCCAGGGGTCCCAGACGTTTCCCTCCTGTCGCTCCCAGCACACGACAACATGTTGCCAAAAAGACCCTCTAGTTCCTCTCTCTCTGTCTGTCTGTCTCGCTCTGTCTCTCTCTGCCTATCTGTCTGTGTCTTTGTGTCTCTGTGTCTCTGTGTCTCTGTGTCTCTGTCTCCCTCTCTGTCTCTCTTTCCCTCTCTCTCTGTCTTTCTGTCTGTCTGTGTCTCTCTGTCTGTCTTTCTATCTGTGTCTCTCCCTCCCTCCCTTCCTCCCTCTCTCTCTCTCGCTTTCTGTCTCTCTCACTCTCTCTCTCCCTCTCCCTCTGTCCCTCCCTCCCTCCCTCTCTCCCAACCAGCCACTGGTGTGATTGTGAGATAAACAGGCTATTGTCCTGCAGGAAGGGGAACAGACAAACACACAGGGATGTCAACAGTAAGGATAAAGGCATTCGTACACGACAAAAATAAAGAGGGGGAAGAGCGAGAGAGAGAGAGAGAGACGTTTACACTCAGGAAACAGAATAGAATATGAATAGAACTGCTTATAGAAACATGACTGCATCATCCCCTGTCGGCAAGAGCGGCTATTTAGTCATTTTTAGTCGACAATCAGTGGTGGAAGAAGTGCTCCGATCTTTTGAAATGTTACTTCCGGGGAAAATGACAAAAAATATTAGCGTCAAAATATACATAACGGACCAAAAGTAAAAGCACTCATTCTGCGAGTAAGTAACTACGAACTAAATCTGTCAGAAATATGTAAAAAGTACAATATTTGCCTCTTGAGATGCATTGATAAAATAGAAATACTCAAGTAATGTACAAGCACCATAGATTTATACTGGAGTATACAGTACTTGAGTAAATGTACTGCTTTACTTTACTTTACCACCACCACTGGTTTAGTGGCCGCATTGATGGTTTTGTGCGCTCTATTGGTGTGATTCCCTTTGTCCATGAAACAGACAAAAGCTGGAAGCCTCGTTTGCATAATTGCGCCGCTTTTACATATTCTCCACGTGACGGAAAACTTGAAGACAACTTTTCAATTAACGGCGTGATTGTGTTTCTTTTTCTGCTCCGTTCATCATCTCCTGATTTCATGTAATATGCATGTTCTCCCCGCAGGCTGTCAGCTGCTCTGAGGCGGCTGTGGTTAGCGGTGGGGGGTGGAGGCTGTGGAGGAGGAGGAGGAGGAGGAGAAGCAGGAGAAGGAGGAGGAGGAGGAGGTGGAGAGGGAGGAGGTGGAGACGGAGGAGGTAGCTGAGGTGGTGGAGGAGGAGATGGAGAGGGAGAGGGAGGTTGGTGAGGAGGAGGAGGAGGTGGAGGACGTAGAGGAAGAGGCGGAGGAGGTAGGGAGGTGGAGAGGGTGGGGAGGTGGAGGAGGTGGTAGGTGGGTTGGAGGTGGAGGAGGAATGGTGAGCTGGTGGAGAGGGAGGTGGGTGAGGAGGAGGAGGAGGAGGAGATGGAGGCTGAGATGGAGGTGGAGGAGGGAGAGGTATGTGAGGTTATCAAGAGGAAGAGGGAGGAAGAGATGGAGGGGGTGGAGGACGAGATAGATGAGGAGGAGGAGGAGGAGGATGAGGAGGAGGTGGGGGAGGTGCAGGCAGTGGTGGTGGGTGGGGCTCCGATCTCGATATGCAGCACGACGCAGATCATCACATTTATAACGCCGTTTTAAATTGGCTCGCCGCGCGTTCGCCGTTTCAGAAAATCCCTCGTCGGGGCTCAATCCAAAGAACGTCAAACTGTGACACGCAAAAAAAATTAAATAAATCAAAAGCAACGCTCATATTTCCCCCCCCCGCCTCCCCTCCTCCACCACCACCACCACCACCAGAGAGAGGGGGGGGGGGGGTGGTGGTGGTGGTGGTGATGGTGGTGAGGGTGTGGGGTTATGTTGGGTGTGTGGTGGTGTAGGTGTGGTGGTGGTGGTGGTGACGCCTCAAAACGTGAGCTCATCTCACACACTCTCACACACACACACACACACACACACACACACACACACATACACACACACACACACACTCAACCCTCGCTGAATTCCTCCACCGATGGGAGTTGGGAATGGAGGCTGTAATTACGATGACGACGTGGGCAGCAGGAGAGACGTGGGGAGGAGGAGGAGGGGGGCCAGCGGTCCCTGCTATCACGGAACCTTCTCACGGCGGGCACGTCTCGATGACCTCCAGGCTGCGTGTTCGTGCTTACATCTCGACCTTTCCCTTCACACTTAACAGAAACAAAATACGATGAAGAAGAAGAAGAAGAAGAAGAAGAAGAAACAGGCCTGTAAGAATGTATGGCCTCGGTGCAAGCGGTTGTAAATGTCAGATGTTATCTGGCTGTCCAGGTGGAATTCCTCCCTTTGAGGCTGAATGCCCCCTCACTCCATCCCTCTCCTCCTCCACCCTCCACCCTCCACCTCACCCTTCACACCACACCCCACCCTGGTTCTTCTTATCAAGCACAGTGTAGTTTTCCTCCCCCGGAACGACGAATTGTCCGACGGAAGACCGATCGATAGAAACAACGATATCAAGAGCTCTCTTATGTGTCAGGCCGTTCACTCTCTCGTGGCGACGAGCTGAGTGGAATGCACGATACGAGGATTCGCCTATGGTGGTCTCTTTTTAGGGGGGGGGGGGGGGGGGGCACTCCTAGGTGCTGTCACTGTTTCTGATCGGTCCCGTACCTCGAGACGCTGCACTTTCCTTCGTGTGATCCCGGCTCTCATGCCGCATTCTACGAGCAGTGATGACAGCAGAGCGTGAGTTCTTGTTCTCGTACTTCGTCTCTCTCTATAACTCAGCTCCTTCTCTCGTGAATGTCATGGAGAGTGGTACTCACCCGATGGCTTCGATATGCCGCGCGGTCAGGTCCCGGTCCGGTACTGTAATGTACGTATAGCGATGTCTGTAGCCGCGGTCTCACTCCATGATCTGCTTTCTGCGTTGTTTTGTTCCATCTACGGAGGGTCCGCGCGGCGGTGAGCCGCGCACCGGTAGAGGTCACTGACCTGCGGGCTTCGCGCTTGACTTTCTCCAAAGGCGGCATGTCACCACGCTGGAGCGATCACTGGACTTGGTAGGATAGTACCATTGTGACGTAGCCGGAAGCGACATAGAGCAGGGCAGTGAGTGGAAATGGGAAGAGAAAATGTTGCAGAGTTGCCGATGGCACCAAATACGACGACGCCCTCTCGGCAGGAAGTACACGCCTTGGGAATGTCGGCCGCTTACGCCGCAATAGCTGTCCCGACACTTTGGGAGGCCTTCTCGCGTGCGCTCTTTCGACTTCCTGCGCCCTCGCGTCACGGGTTGCGCGCGAGCGAGTCATTTGTTGTCCATGGGCGCTATCGAGGCTGAAGGAACCCCTGGGTGGGCCCGTAGGGGGGATGGAGAGGTGAAAGCGCGGCCGTCTGGGTGTGATCGGCTCCGATCTCGGACTCGCTAATTAGTGTGGTGGGGGCGGGCCGGTTGCGATCTTGTTTGGTTTGGTTCAGGCCTCGCTGATGTGTGGGGTGCGGGGAGAGGACTGGAGATCTTGGATACCGCTTGGCAACCAGCATGAGATTTGAGATCCCCTCAAATAGCATGGGATTTGACGTAATAAGAATAGAGTGAATATTGTGAGATAGACTCTCTGAAGAGCCGCAAAACGATTGTAGTAGTGTTAGAAGTGCACAAATCAGTAAGAGAGTGTGTTCTAGTTACATGGAGTGCTCTCTCCGGAGACTTAGATGACGAGTCATCGCATGTCTCCGTTGTTTGT
>PIJE02002701.1:0-10000 GCA_002895965.2 Coryphaenoides rupestris
ACTTGCCGCTGCGGTCTCCTCCCCGGTGCTGCTCTTCTCCCTGTGGGACCCTGTGACTGCGTGCTGGCCGACGGGCTCTTCACCACCACCACCACCACCACCAACAACAACAACCACCACCACCACCACCACAACAACGTCACGCTGGACAACGAGGTCCACTCGAGCTTCATCCACCGGCGCCTCAAGAGCCAGGAGCGGCGGGAGATGCAGCGGGAGATCCTGTCGATCCTCGGCCTGCCGCACCGGCCGCGGCCGCACCTCCACGGCAAGCACAACAACGCCGCCGCGCCCATGTTCATGCTGGACCTGTACAACGCCATGGCCACGGAGGGACGGGGACACGGACGCGGACACCACGGCGGACACCACGGCGGGGACGACCGGTACTCGTACCCGTACCGGCCCGCGTTCACCACGCAGGGGCCGCCGTCGGTCGCCAGCCTGCAGGACACCAGGTTCCTGAACGACGCGGACATGGTGATGAGCTTTGTCAACTTGGGTAGGCGCGCATCACCTCTTCTCCACCACCATCACCATCACCATCACCACCATCACCATCACCACCACCATGCGTAATGTTGTTGTTTGTTGTTTATTTGTTTGCTCCAGTTACACTAAACATACACATCTTGCCTCGTTGTTGCAGGTGGGTAGGCCAGGTGATCACCCATCGCCGTGCGTAATGTTTGCGTTATTTTGGTTTGATTTGTTTATTTCTTCATTTTTTTGTGCCATTTACTCTACAAATACCAGATCTTGTCTTGTTGTTGCAGGTGAAATATGTTTGTTTTGGGGTTTTTTCCACACACACACACACGCACACACACGCACACACACACACACGCAGGCAGGCAGACGACACACAAGACACACACACACACACACACATAGCATACACACACACCAACACGCGGATGGATGCTTTCATAGGGTCTTTTGCCATCCATTCAAGTCTCTCCTCTCTCTCTCTCCTCCTCTCTCCTCTCTCTTCTCTGTCTCTCTTCTCCTCTCTCTCTCCTCTCTCTCTCTTCCCTCGCCCTCTTTCTCTCTCTTCCCTCTCTCTCTCTCCCTCTCTCTCTCTTTGCCAGCGGGCTCTATACAGCAACAATGCTACCCTATGATGTTTTCCAGGATTTAAACCAATATAGAGCCAAGTGTTCACCATATAGCTATAAGAGTCTCCTTCCCTAATGGGGGGGGCCTTGTTTGCGTCAAACTTTGGCAGCGCGTTATCACCAATGTGACCACGCACCCAACTGCACTTTATCATCATCGGAGATATCGCCGTGACAGCTTTTGAGATAGTCGAATGTTTTCACCTGACGTCCACCACCTGCGAACGATAAGCCGACAGCATGAAAGATAGAGTGCAGCCTCGTTATGAATACTACCGATCGGATAAAGGGAGCAATGTTGAAATAATGACAGGGCTTATGTTGGAAAACGTCAAACGCTGCATGGAAACAGATCAGAAACACACACACAGACACACACACACACACACAGAAGAGGTGATGCGCGCCTACCCAAGTTGACAAAGCTCATCACCATGTCCGCGTCGTTCAGGAACCTGGTGTCCTGCAGGCTGGCGACCGACGGCGGCCCCTGCGTGGTGAACGCGGGCCGGTACGGGTACGAGTACCGGTCGTCCCCGCCGTGGTGTCCGCCGTGGTGTCCGCGTCCGTGTCCCCGTCCCTCCGTGGCCATGGCGTTGTACAGGTCCAGCATGAACATGGGCGCGGCGGCGTTGTTGTGCTTGCCGTGGAGGTGCGGCCGCGGCCGGTGCGGCAGGCCGAGGATCGACAGGATCTCCCGCTGCATCTCCCGCCGCTCCTGGCTCTTGAGGCGCCGGTGGATGAAGCTCGAGTGGACCTCGTTGTCCAGCGTGACGTTGTTGTGGTGGTTGTGGTGGTGGTGGTTGTTGTTGTTGGTGGTGGTGGTGGTGGTGGTGAAGAGCCCGTCGGCCAGCACGCAGTAGACCCACAGGGAGAAGAGCAGCACCGGGGAGGAGGAGCGCGGAGTGTCCACGACGGATGCCATGATCGCGAATGCCATGTGCGTAATTGTGCGCGCAGTTCATTTAACTTGGCGACCGAAACGCCGCCTGTCGCCCCTGTGGAAAGTCGGGTGTGTTCAGTGTCCAAAATCAACGGTGTGCCCTCATGTTGAGCTATTTCCGACAACAACAACAACAACAACAACAACAACAACAACAACCAAAAAACACATGCAATGTCTTGGCTATCAGGTGTCTTAATTCCAGTCAGTGTGATGCGACCATCAGCCCGTGAGAGAGGGATTGATTCACTGAGAGTCCCTCCGTCCTGCGAACAAGTTATGAGGAGGTGCTATGTACTGGGAGGGGCAGCAGCCAGGCAGAGAGGAACACACACTCTGCTGGAGAGAGAGAGAAAGAGAGAGAGAGAGGGAGAGAGAGAGGGAGAGATAGAGAGAGGGGGGAGAGAGAGAGGGAGAGGGAGAGAGAGAGAGGAAAGGAGGAGAGAGAGAGAAAGAAAGAAACAGAGAGAGACTGTGTGTGTGTGTGTGTGTGTGTGTGTGTGTGTGAGAGAGAGGGAGCGAAGGAGAGGGAGAGAGAGATAGAGGAGAGAGAGAGAAAGAAAGAAACAGAGAGACTGTGTGTGTGTGTGTGTGTGTGTGTGTGTGTGTGTGTGTGTGTCTGCCTGCCTGTGTGTGTGCGTGCGTGCGGTGCGTACACACGTGTGTTTCGATGGAGGATTTACAGTTTATTGTCTGAACAAAAGTGGCCCTTGTTACTTGTCACATTTGCTTTGAGTTGCAAACATAACTGGATGAATACAAGATGGAACCTGCGATATATATATATATATATATATGTATCATCCCCCTGCGAAGGCACAACAACACACACACGCACACACACAGACACACACACACACACACACACACACACACACACACACAACCACCACCACACAAACGGCTCTCTGTTTGGGCCAAATGGTTGAATGCTGAGGGAGCGGTTGGAACATGCAATGGAAATCTGTCACTGCTAAAGCTTTGCCCATGTGATCTGCAGGTGCATCCCAACAATAGCGAGCCCTCTAACTCGGAACAGCCTCACTGGTGGCTTGATTGAGTTCACCAAAGTGGAAACTCTCGCATCCGCTAACAAGTCGTTCCGCTGCGCGTATTGCGAGCGCATGTTGAGGTCGCATGTCGGGGTTTTGTCACAGAGTCTGTGGCGAGTCACAGGCCACATGTGGGCTCGGGGGGGGGGGGGGGGGGGGGGGGGGGGGGGGGGGAGGAAAGGGTACATGTTTGGCAACCACATCGTCCGACATGCCTCCATCTGCCTCGTCGACGTTTGGTTAACAACGACAGACGTTTCTATCCTGACCCTCTCTTCTATTCTCTTCTCCGCCCTGCGCTGCTTAAGTGGCGGACAACCGTCTCTATTCACATTCAGGACGATCCAGAACACCTTAACGTGTCGCATTTTGTGCTGTTGCACCATAAAGGCCGTTTGATATCCCGACAAAGTGATACGGTTGTTCTCTATATCCTGTCGTAGTTATCGGGTTATCTTTTTCTACGATCGACGTAGGGCCCTCCGGTGACGAGATACAGGCAGCCAGACGGGCTTAAGATTCCTTCGCCGTAATTGCGTGCAGAAGAAGAAGCGGGGGGCAGGATGCGGAGGGGCGCGCATGTCTCGGGGTCCTGTCTCCGTTAAACGCGCCCCTGTCCGTTTTAATACGGTGCATCTTCAAAGCGCAGCCACTCCCCTTTTTCCGATGATGACAATTCAATGCGGTTTACCCTTGAAAGCCCACAAAACCGCCCCCGCCGCCGCCGCCGCCACCGCCGCGCGCCCCGGCCTATCTCCCAGATACTCTATTGCTTTTAAATGGCCTTTCAGCAGTAGCCTGTAACACATAAACATTTGTTATCCGGTGCTACAGCTAAAATCAGCTAATAGCCCCAAGTGTTTACATTGCAGCGGTTTCCGACCCGCGACATGAAAGGGACTTGGTTTCAGTCAACTATACATTCCCTCTGCTACTCTCTCTCTCCCTCACCCCCCCCCCGCCCTCTCGCTCTCCCCCTCTCTCTCTCTGTCTCTCCCCCTCTCTCTCTCTGTCTCTCCCCGTCTCTCTCTCTCGTCTGTCGCTCTCGTTTTACTGGTGAGAGTTTGAAACCCCTTTTGGACCTCCAGCCACCCCCCCCAAGCCCGGGTCTAGTCAGTGCCCAGAGAGGAACTGTTGCTCTGGGTCAGGACAATAGGAACAGACCCCCCTTTGTTAAGGGCTCCACGGCCTCCACGGTGACAGTCCTCATAAACAAAGGATACCAACTGGGGGCCCGGCTCAGCACTGAGGGGCCTTTGAGCAAGCGGGGGGGGGGGGGGGGCAACGTTTGAGCCGTCCACCTTTAACTACTACCTTTCTCTTTCTTATCTCCATTTTATAGATTTAACCCTGTCAAACACACACAGACACACACACACACACATGCCAACACACTGCGCATAAATACACTCGCACACCGTATTACAGCAATGGAAGATCTGTCACTTAAAGCTTTGCCCATGTGATCTGCAGGTGCATCCCAACAATAGCGAGCCCTCTAACTCGGAACAGCCTCACTGGTGGCTTGATTGAGTTCACCAAAGTGGAAACTCTCGCATCCGCTAACAAGTCGTTCCGCTGCGCGTATTGCGAGCGCATGTTGAGGTCGCATGTCGGGGTTTTGTCACAGAGTCTGTGGCGAGTCACAGGCCACATGTGGGCTCGGGGGGGGGGGGGGGGCGGGAAAGGGACTCACATGTTTGGCAACCACATCGTCCGACATGCCTCCATCTGCCTCGTCGACGTTTGGTTAACAACGACAGACGTTTCTATCCTGACCCTCTCTTCTATTCTCTTCTCCGCCCTGCGCTGCTTAAGTGGCGGACAACCGTCTCTATTCACATTCAGGACGAATTGCATCGATCCAGAACACCTCAACGTGTCGCATTTTGTGCTGTTGCACCATAAAGGGCCGTTTGATATCCCGACAAAGTGATACGGTTGTTCTCTATATCCTGTCGTAGTTGTCGGGTTATCTTTTTCTACGATCGACGTAGGGCCCTCCGGTGACGAGATACAGGCAGCCAGACGGCTTAAGATTCCTTCGCCGTAATTGCGTGCAGAAGAAGAAGAAGAAGAAGAAAAAAAAAAAAAGCACGGGGCAGGATGCGGAGGGGCGCGCATGTCTCGGGGTCCTGTCTCCGTTAAACGCGCCCCTGTCCGTTTAATACGGTGCATCTTCAAAGCGCAGCCACTCCCCTTTTTCCGATGATGACAATTCAATGCGGTTTACCCTTGAAAGCCCACAAAACCGCCCCCGCCCGCCGCGCGCCCCGGCCTATCTCCCAGATACTCTATTGCTTTTAAATGGCCTTTCAGCAGTAGCCTGTAACACATAAACATTTGTTATCCGGTGCTACAGCTAAAATCAGCTAATAGCCCCAAGTGTTTACATTGCAGTGGTTTCCGACCCGCGACATGAAAGGGACTTGGTTTCAGTCAACTATACATTCCCTCTGCTACTCTCTCTCTCCTCAC
Organism: Coryphaenoides rupestris; assembly: GCA_002895965.2. NCBI lineage: Eukaryota > Metazoa > Chordata > Actinopteri > Gadiformes > Macrouridae > Coryphaenoides > Coryphaenoides rupestris. The sequence goes on from PIJE02002701.1 coordinate 5,592, forward strand.
CCCCCCCCCACCGCCCTCTCGCTCTCCCCCGTCTCTCTCTCTCTCTGTCTCTCCCCCGTCTCTCTCTCTGTCTCTCCCCCGTCTCTCTCTCTCGTCTGTCGCTCTCGTTTTACTGGTGAGAGTTTGAAACCCCTTTTGGACCTCCAGCCACCCCCCCCCCCCCCCCCCAAGCCCGGGTCTAGTCAGTGCCCAGAGAGGAACTGTTGCTCTGGGTCAGGACAATAGGAACAGACCCCCCTTTGTTAAGGGCTCCACGGCCTCCACGGTGACAGTCCTCATAAACAAAGGATACCAACTGGGGGCCCGGCTCAGCACTGAGGGGCCTTTGAGCAAGCGGGGCGGGGGGGGGGGGGGGGGCAACGTTTGAGCCGTCCACCTTTAACTACTACCTTTCTCTTTCTTATCTCCATTTTATAGATTTAACCCTGTCAAACACACACAGACACACACACACACACACATGCCAACACACTGCGCACTAAATACACTCGCACACCGTATTACACAAGACGAGACGTTTACAGAAAACGACCCAAATATTAAACACATTATCCCCCGATAATGTGTAGACAGCGTGCTCTAACAACTGTGTTGTTTAAAACACAGGCATAGCAAGCTTACACACTGTCACACGCACACACACACACACATGCACGACGGCATGTAAACAGAACACAGGGAGCCCCCCTCGTGCCAAGAAACACATTATGGTCGGCGAGCGCCAAAATTGGTCCGTCACGGCCCCCGTACCGTTGTCAGGTGTGTACGCTTCCGATAAACACACCACTCATGTTCTCAATGAGCACCGTAGAGTAATGACTGCGCCGCGCAATCTAAGGTCTACCAAACGCCAAGTGTTGTGTAGTCGATGCACTGCCGGTGCCGGTGCCGGGCAGGGTGGAGGAGTACGTTGTGTTTAAATTCTGTCCAAGGGTCGGTTAAAATTCCGTCTAAGGGTTTGGTTTACTCTTATACTCTTTACTGTTATCAACACCCGTTCCCCCGTGCAGGAAAGCCCTAAAAGTGTTTAGGGACCAAAGTTCCCTGAATCCGGAGCTCGTATTTAGCTTAAACGTCTCACGACTCACGTCTTACCTCCAGAGCCCCCTTGAATTGCACTGCACTGCACCCCCACTCCCCCCAACACACACACACACACTCAGACACACACACACACACACACACCTTCTTCGGTTCTAATCTTAGCCTGCGTGTACAAACACACTCCCCTCGTCCCGGCAGGTCGCGGAGCAGCAGCATCAGGCCCCAGAGCTCCGAGGACCACACAAAGCTGCCCCCCCAGACCCCCCAAGCCCCCCCACCCTCGGGAAACACACTCACAGTCACACATTCATGGGTCGAAGAAGAAGAAGAAGAAGAAGAAGAAAAAACACATGGAAAGGCATCGCTTTTCGCATTCTTCGCAGACGTCTGCATAAACAGACGTTTTCCTGGACGCATACATGTCGGGGTTCGTCTTCTCCTCGCTGCTGCTTATCTATCTCTGACATCTCAGCGGATCGGATCAGAGGTTGAATTAATATTTAGCTCGTGTGTTGCCTCGGAGCGCGGCGGGCGGTTCTGCTTTGAAGACGTGTCCGGATGCATGGCTCGCGGGTGTGTGTGCGCGTGCGTGTGTGTGTGTGTGTGTGTGTGTGTGTGCGTGTGAAGCCATAGGGGGTGCAGCACAAGCAGTACTGCAAAGATAAATTGCCTTTGAAATGAAAGAGAGTATGGAGTCGGAGGGGGATGGAGACGGAGAGGGGGGGGAGGCGGGATAGACGCTCCAACAACACCACTGACTATGTTAGCGCTTTACCTGCCCAACCACACTGTGTCTAGAGCATTTTTTTGGTGCATAGCCCCCATGTGGTGTGTGTCCACTGCACAGAGCAGCGGCCTGTGTTTAAACAGCCCGTCCAGGTGGGGTTAAACGATCGCAAACGATGCGTGCCTGCGAGCGTGTGTGTGCATTGGAGGGCCAGTGTGGGGGTGAGGTCAGAGGTCACAGTCCCGATGCCCTGCAGGACTAAACTGTGTTTTAGTCTCTCTGTCGTAGCGTGACTGCAGAGCCGTCCACCGACACCACGTTGACATGACGCTGATGTTGTGGTCGTCTGTCTGAGTCGTCTGAGGGAATGCATTTGCAATTGAAGTGTAATACAGCTGTGATGATAATAATGGTTCGGGGACGTATTGCACCTGATAGAAAGAATATTAAGAATATATACTAAGAATATTAAGAATATATATTAAGAATATTAAGAATATATACTAGTATAAAGAATATATATCTAAGAAAATACGAAAGTATACTAAGAATATTGCACATAATGTTGAATAATGTTATTGGGAAGGTTCTATGAAAGGATCTGGAGACGGCGGGAGGAAAACAATAGATCTCAAGTTCCCACGGACACACAAACTGAACTGGAGGTTGGTGGAGTCAGAGCATCACATCCTCTCATGACTCTGGAGTGCTTTGGTTTCTCTGTGTGTGCTGTGTGTGTGTGTGTGTGTGTGTGTGGTGTGTGTGTGTGGTGTCTGTGTGTGTGTGTGTGTGTGTGTTTGTGTGTGGTGTGTGTGTGTGTGTGTGTTTGTGTGGGGTTGGGTGGGGGAACAACAAGAACAAGAACGACGACAACAACAATGACCAATCAACCAATCAACCAACATTTCAAGATGAGACTTACAGTGACCGGTGGAAAGAATCAATTATAAAAACAGCTGATGACAGAATGATGATAAATGATGATCGTCCCTCAATAACGAGTTCCTGTTTACATCTAAAAATAAAAAAGGAACAAATTGCTGTTTTTAATGAAAGTATATCAAAACCAACAGATCACACCTCCACTGGGCTGCGTGTCACTGGAGGGGCCTCCGTGTCGTATGCAGCGGCGTGCTAATAAAAAAAAACCTTTCCTTCCCCCCCACTCGAGATCGGGCCCCGCGGATCGGGTCCAAACTCTCCAGTGGGCGCATTTGGGTATTCCAACCAGGGATTACCCCGTTTGTTAGTTATTTGCTTGTAGTTCGGAGTGGAACTTATCCCGTTTGATTAGTAGCTACGCCGGAATAGGAACGCATCCGCCTTTGCTGGCCCGTGTACGTAGTGTGCGGAGGGACCCCTCGTGTATGTAGGTGAGCGAGGGAGAATTGGGACCATGTCATTTACCGCCCCGTGTCACTGGAGAGAGGTTAGCGGAGGGACCCCCGTGTAGTAGGTAGCGGAGGGACCCCCGTGTAGTAGGTAGCGGAGGGACCCCCGTGTAGTAGGTAGCGGAGGGACCCCCGTGTAGTAGGTAGCGGAGGGACCCCCGTGTAGTAGGTAGCGGAGGGACCCCCGTGTAGTAGGTAGCGGAGGGACCCCCGTGTAGTAGGTAGCGGAGGGACCCCCGTGTAGTAGGTAGCGGAGGGACCCCCGTGTAGTAGGTAGCGGAGGGACCCCCGTGTAGTAGGTAGAGGGACCCAGTAGATTCCGGCGGTGGGATAGGCCTAAGAGTAATAAGCCACGGGTTGGTAGTAGGAACAAGGGTTAGAATGTCAGGGTGATTTCGAGGATACGAGGAGCCCGCACGTTTCAACCGTCGCCCTACGCCTAAAGTTGCGGCATTTGCGGTACCCCTCGTGCTCTCATCTCTATGCGTCTCTGACGCCGCATCTCAGGGCCGCTCTCTCTCGTGTGATGTAGGTAACGGTTGCGCCAATAACGTGCCCCAACCGATCTGCCTTGGGGGCTCATCGTCACATAGAAATTAGTTATTGACGTGAATGTCAGCCAACACAAAGAGAGAGAGAGAGAGAGCGAGAGAGTGAGAGACAAAGAGAGAGAGAGGGGAAGAGAAAGAGAAAGTGAGAGAGAGAGAGAAAGAGGAAGAGAAGAGAGAAAGAATAAGAGAGAGAGAAGAGAGGAGAGAGAGAGAGAGACAGAGAGAGCGAGAGACAGAGAGAGAGAGAGAGAGAAAGAGAGAGGAGAGAGAGAGAGGACACGCACGAAATGACATAAAAAAGTACCATGCTACAAAAAGTAAAAGATAATTGTAACATTATCTTCTCTTCGCTGTGTGTGTGTGTGTGTCTGTGGAGTGTGTGTGTGTGTGTGTGTGTGGTGTGTGTGTGTGTGTGTGTGGTGTGTGTGTGTGTGTGTGTGTGTGTGTGAGTGCGTGTGGTGTGTGGCAGAGAAATGAGTTGAATTCTAACAAATTCAAAGAAATAATTAGCAAGATTATATTAAAATTGAAATTAGGAGGAATCAGAATATTTGATATAAAATTAATTTAAAGGCATGAGCTAATTATATGCAAAGTAAAGCCAAAAGAGCAACAGAGGGGAATGTATTAGGAATTGGGTATGAAAAAATAAACATCTAAAACGGACGGTTTTTGGGTCATATGAACACATATTAA
>PIJE02002701.1:15000-45000 GCA_002895965.2 Coryphaenoides rupestris
CTGGTGTGTGTGTGTTGTGTGTGTGCGATGTGTGTGTGGTGTCATCTCACATGTGCGATACTGTCAATATCACGTGCAATACTCTCAATATCACGTGCAATACTCTCAATATCACGTGCAATACTCTCAATATCACGTGCAATACTCTCAATATCACGTGCAATACTCTCAATATCATGTGCAATACTCTCAATATCACGTGCAATACTCTCAATATCACGTGCAATACTCTCAATATCACGTGCAATACTCTCAATATCATGTGCAATACTCTCAATATCACGTGCAATACTCTCAATACCATGTGCAATACTCTCAATATCATGTGCAATACTCTCAATATCACGTGCAATACTCTCAATATCACGTGCAATACTCTCAATATCATGTGCAATACTCTCAATTATCACGTGCAATACTCTTCAATATCACGTGCAATACTCAATACCATGTGCAATACTTCTCAATACCATGTGCAATACTCTCAATAAACATATAAGGGATTTACAAATTTACAGTTAAAATATACAAATATGTAGGCAAGATAAGATATTCCGACGGCGCAAACAATTTGGCATAATTGAAGTGTAATATTATTGGACATGACATTAAGAATATTGAGAGGAGATGAGAGGTAGTGTTATAGATCATATTTATGCTATAGAACAACATGATAATAATAATAATAATATAGCACATGATAGAGTATTGCACATGATGTTGGACAGTAATATTAATATTACACTTAATACTGAGGAAAGTAATACTGAGGAAAGTGCACATGGTGTTGTGAATATATTATTATTAATATCATGTTACCTCTAAATATTACCTCTCATCTCCTCTCATCATCATGTATATTAATATTCTCAATATCATGTGCTATATATTATTATTAATATCATGTTACCTCTAAATATTACCTCTCATCTCCTCTCATCATCATGTATATTAATATTCTTAATGTCATGTGCAATACTTCTTCTCAATATTATCCTTGCAATATTACCATGCTGCACCTTTCATCATTATGTGCAATATTCTTAATATTCTTTATATCATGTGCAATACTTCCTCTTACCATTATTATTATCATTATTAACCTTTTATTACACTTCAATAATTGCCAAATTGTTTTTGCTGACTGAATATATTACCTATATTTCTATATTTTTATACTTCTCTAGGACTTAGACAAAATTAGTAAATCTGTTATATTAATCTTTATTATCTACTGTCTATTTCTCTTGTTTTATTCTATTGCTATGCAACCTGGCACAAGAATTTCCTTCAGGATCAATAAAGTTCTATCTTATCTTATCTCTTATCTTATCTTATGTGAAAGTGATTGTTTCACACACTGACATGTTTGGTGTTGTTGTTGTTGTTGTTCGTTTATCGTTTTTTCGCTTCGTTTCGTTTCATCCAAGCCACGAAGTTTTGAGGCGCATCGAGAGTGTGGTTCTGGGAGTGGTGTCGGCGCTGTCCCGGGACGAGGCGCCGGTCCTGGTGCTGGCCAGCAGGTCCAACTGGGCCAACGTCAGGTAAAGGTGTGTGTGTGTGTGTGCGTGTGTGTGTGTGCGTGTGTCCGTGTATGTGTGCTTTGACTGTGTGTGTGCGTGTGCATCCACGTGTGTGTGTGTGTGTATGTCTGCTGTGTGTGTGTATGTGTGTGTGTGTGTGTGTGTGTGTGTGTGTGTGGTGTGTGTGTGTGTGTGTGTGTGTGTGTGTGTGTGTGTGTGTGTGTGTGTGTGTGTGTGTGTATGTGTGTGTGTGTGTGTGTGTGTGTGTGTGTGTGTGTGGCACATGTGTGTGCATGTGCATGTGGTTTGACTGTGTGTGTGTGTGTGTTCATGCGTGTGTGAGACGTGTGTGTGTGTGTATGTGTGTGTGTGTGTGGTTGTTTGTACAAGATCGTTGGTTGTAGGAGGCGGCTACAAAAAAATAATGTAGCTACCTTTTGATGCCTGGAGATTAAAGGTTTAATGGCTTCCGGACTATTAAAGGATTTCAATCTGTCAAACCAGTCAAAACACACACACACACACACAGGCATGCACACATGCATGCACACACATGCACGCACACACACGCTTACACACACCTACACACACACACACACACACACACACACACACAGTCAAAACCCACGCACATGCACACACATGTGCCACACACACACGCACACACACATGCGTGCATGCACACAACACACACGCATATACATGCCGCACACACACACACACACGCATCGTGCATGTACACAAACACACACGCTTACACACACACACACACACACACACACACACACACTCAAAACACACACGCGCACACACACTCCCCATAAAAACCAGTAGCTAGCGAGCGAGCGAGGTCTTTAATGAGCCCGTAGGCGATGCACAGAGAGACCTTTGGCTCAGAACAAAGTGGCGTGTCTGCTGTGAGTTCAGATCAAACATTAACACAGCTTACAGCGCATTCCCAATCCGCGCTGTTAAAAGAGAGAAGAGTTGGGTGGGTGATGGCGATGAAGATGATGGTGCTCACACAGGTAACCCTCAGGGCTCTGGGAGTTTTTCAGGGAGTCTTTTTGTGTGTTGTGTTGTGTTGAGGGCTTGCAGGTGGCGTCTGACTCAGAACGCTAAACTAACACTTATGCTATTTGATTTGTTTTCTCTCTCTCTCTCTCTCTCTCTCTCTCTCTCTCTCTCTCTCTCTCTCTCTCTCTCTCTCTATCTTTTCTTCGCATGCAACAGTTTCGATGGTGCGGTCGGCCTGCGGATGAACGCAGAGTGCACCACCGTCACCACGGTTCGGAGTGACCGCCCAACGTCTGCCAAGAGGTTTGGTACGAAAAGAGACAGACACGCACACACACACACATGCAGGCACACACACACACACACAACCCTTAATTCATTTAATGCGCATCCACTGGGGTTATATCGACTGCTTTTCTGTCACTTACATTTACGTTTACATTTAGGGCATTTGGCAGACGCTTTTATCCAAAGCGCCTTACAAAGATATCAATCAAGACAGCAATATATCGCTGTGGTGCATAAAGATAAGAATAGAGCAGGTTTCAAGCATTCATAGTTGTGAGCTTAATAGAACGAGCTTACATAATTGAGCTCATAATATAATATAATTATCGTACCAATTCAGGGCAAATGTCCACTAACTGAGAATGTTGAGAGTCACTTAACATCTAATTAAACTCCTGTTTTTTGACAGCACACATTCTTTAAAATCTTCTCCATCATCTTACTAAACCTGGTGCAGAGCAACTCGTAACGCTACATAGAGGTGACTGCCTGACTCACGGACTCGTAATCCAGTGGACACGATGTGAAAAACGGCCCCCTCGTCTCTGGCCTACAGCGTCAAACGCCACCCGTAAGAGAGGTGTGTCTTTGTGGTTCCCTCCACGCTCCTGTAGGGAAATCTCTACATACACCGCCACTCAGCTTCTTGTGTGCTCCGCACGACGACCGTTCGATTGTACCGTGGACGACTATCTCCTGCATGCTCAAGGTCCCTCGCAGGAAACTACATGTGGTACGTGTGTGTGTATGCATATGTAATTGTGTAGATAATGTATAGAAACACTCCAAGGTCCTTATATATATAAACGTGTTCAGTGTCCTGAGGCTGCATGTGGAATCTCTTGGGGTCTTCTGTAAAGTAAGCATTTTTGCTTCTCCTGTGAGCAGTCTCACAGACTCCTTTGAAAATCGCTTGTAAAATAATGTGTGTGCCTGTGTGTGTGTGTGTGTGTGTGCCTGTGTGTGTGTGTGCCACCTGTCTCCAGCTGGCCACGTCCAAAGGGTTCCTCTCCGGCGATCTGAGCTACCTGGAGCAGGACGGTACCAGGGTGAACTGTCTCTCGGGCTCCGCTGTGCGTAGTTAGTACAGTACAGTACAGTACCGTACCATCAGTACATCAGTGCATCACATTCTGTAGACATGCAAAGAACATCCCACTGACCGACCGACTAGGTTCCACAACATCTGCTCCAGTCCACAAGCACTCTGTTGGTCCTGACTTACTGACTGACTGACTGACTGACTGACTGACTGACGGCCAAGAGCACAATGAAAAGCACACAAGGAATGAATGAACCAGGACAGGGTGTCCCATTGCTGCGTTATTATTTTTGAATAACAACACACCCAGATCTCACACTTATTGCGGTTTATTCCGCTTACACAACAGTTACCAAGAATGATTAGATAACTTCAATCGATAACTTTCCTGAAAATGCTGAAAATATTCCTCTGCTGTGCTTTCAGCGTATTGTTGTCTTGCCGTTGTCAAGGAAACATAGAAACGTTGATCGTTGTATTCGTTAAAGTTGGATTTGCAGCGCATCGATGCGTCTCTGTCAAAAGGCAGCTGTGTCCCGCTATCGAAAAAGAATGCTCACCCTTGGAACGTCCTTGACCAATCAAGAATCCGGTATTCAACAACGCTGTGGTATAAACGTTAGATAAACACTAAGGTCTGAGGTGTTTGGCCCCTCAGACCACGGTCCGCGTAAGTGGTGCTGACAAGATCACCCCATCTTCAGCCATTTCTTCACCATGAGCCTTGAACTGACGGTGTTTGGCCCCTCAGACCACGGTCCGCGTAAGTGGTGCTGACAAGATCACCCCATCTTCAGCCATTTCTTCACCATGAGCCTTGAACTGACCTTAATTCATTCAGTTTGTCTCTTCCTCATCGATGAGGCATTAAGGTTTAATCCCCTCTGATGTTATGATGTTTTTCAGGCGGTCCCTGTGTCTTCCAATGTTGCCGGGATCAAAAGTATCCTTTGGGGAAATCAAGACACGGTTACGCAATCTCTCTCTCTCTCTCTCTCTCTCTCTCTCTCTCTCTCTCTCTGACCTTCTGCCTCTTCTGTTATCGTTTTCTTGCTCCTGAGTTCTCTCACAGTCACGCAATCGCATCAGCTGCTGGTAAGATCGTACGCGCTTGACCTCGTGGCTGAACAGATATCACGTCTTCCGCCAAGTTTGTCATCGTCGTGGAGAAGGACGCCACATTCCAGAGATTGGTTGACGACAACTTCTGCTCAAAGCTCTTTCCTTGCATCATGATCACAGTGGGCCTGCTTTGAATCTGTTTTTAAACCATATTTCGAACCTTAATTAGAACCATGGTAATTATCTTTGTGTGTGTGTGTGTGTGTGTGTGTGTGTGTGTGTGTGTGGGGTCAGGGTAAAGGTTTCCCGGATGTCAACAGCAGACTGATGGTACGGAAGCTGTGGGACACACTGCACATCCCAATCTTTGCCCTGGTGGACGCTGACCCTCATGGTACAACCTGTCTCTCTCTCTCTGTGTCTGTCTGTCTTTAAACCACATATTCTATCTACTTCCTGGTCCCTTTCAAGCCAAGTTGACGATACCCACTTTAAAATTCCTCCCCAAACTCATGTCCCATAGGAAAGCACAGACACCATGACAAACAGATGACCAAATGCATTTATACTTCTGGTTATATATACTTACATTTTTTTATTTCCTTCAGCACACTTACAGATTTAATGTCACTTTGAGTAATTAAATTAAACTAAGAACAAGCAGTACAAAGACTGTACAGTCTGTGCCTGATCTAGAAAAGTGCTGTTAAGAAAACAGATGGAATCAATTAAGAGAAGGAAGCAAGGTGTGCCATTTAAAGAGAAAAGCACATGTTTGTAAAAGAAAAGGGCTAAAGCTAAAGCACCTGTCACCTGGCCAAATGTTGTTGGCCAAGTCGATGATGTCAGGTTAGGGGTAAGGACTCACTCGCAGAATTAGAAAAGGAGTTTATTCAAGGATCACCAGATCCAGTCAGAAAACAAAAACAAGATGGCAATCTGTCACTGCTAAAGCTTTGCCCATGTGATCTGCAGGTGCATCCCAACAATAGCGAGCCCTCTAACTCGGAACAGCCTCACTGGTGGCTTGATTGAGTTCACCAAAGTGGAAACTCTCGCATCCGCTAACAAGTCGTTCCGCTGCGCGTATTGCGAGCGCATGTTGAGGTCGCATGTCGGGGTTTTGTCACAGAGTCTGTGGCGAGTCACAGGCCACATGTGGGCTCGGGGGGGGGGGGGGGGGCGGGAAAGGGACTCACATGTTTGGCAACCACATCGTCCGACATGCCTCCATCTGCCTCGTCGACGTTTGGTTAACAACGACAGACGTTTCTATCCTGACCCTCTCTTCTATTCTCTTCTCCGCCCTGCGCTGCTTAAGTGGCGGACAACCGTCTCTATTCACATTCAGGACGATCCAGAACACCTTAACGTGTCGCATTTTGTGCTGTTGCACCATAAAGGCCGTTTGATATCCCGACAAAGTGATACGGTTGTTCTCTATATCCTGTCGTAGTTATCGGGTTATCTTTTTCTACGATCGACGTAGGGCCCTCCGGTGACGAGATACAGGCAGCCAGACGGGCTTAAGATTCCTTCGCCGTAATTGCGTGCAGAAGAAGAAGCGGGGGGCAGGATGCGGAGGGGCGCGCATGTCTCGGGGTCCTGTCTCCGTTAAACGCGCCCCTGTCCGTTTTAATACGGTGCATCTTCAAAGCGCAGCCACTCCCCTTTTTCCGATGATGACAATTCAATGCGGTTTACCCCTTGAAAGCCCACAAAACCGGCCCCCGCCGCCGCCGCCGCGCCGACCGCGCGCCCCGGCCTATCTCCCAGCATACATCTTTGCTTTTTAAATGGCCTTTCAGGCAGTAGCCTGTAAACACATAAACTTTGTATCCGGTGCTACAAGCTAAAATCAAGCTAATCAGCCCCAAGGTGTTTACATTGCAGTGGTTTCCGACCCGCCGACATGAAAGGGACTTGCGTGTCAGTCAACTATACAATTCCCTCTGCTACTCTCTCTCTCTCTCCACCCCCCCCCACCGCCCTCTCGCTCTCTCCCGTCTCTCTCTCTCTCTCTCTGTCTCTCCCCCGTCTCTCTCTCTGTCTCTCCCCCCGGTCTCTCTCTCTCGTCTGTCGCTCTCGTTTTACTGGTGAGGTTTTGAAACCCCTTTCTGGACCTCAGCACCCCCCCCCCCCCCTCCAAGCCCGGGTCTAGTCAGTGCCCAGAGAGGAACTGTTGCCTGGGTCAGGACAATAGGAACAGACCCCCCTTTGTTAAGGGCTCCACGGCCTCCACGGTGACAGTCCTCATAAACAAAGGATACCAACTGGGGGCCCGGCTCAGCACTGAGGGGGCCTGTTGAGGCAAGCGGGGGGGGGCAACGTTTGAGCCCGTCCACCTTTAACTACTACCTTTCTCTTTTCTTATCTCCATTTTATAGATTTAACCCTGTAAACACACACAGACACACACACACCACATGCCAACACCACTGCCGCACTAAATACACTCGCACACCGTATTACACAAGACAAGACGTTTACAGAAAACGACCCAAATATTAAACACATTATCCCCCGATAATGTGTAGACAGCGTGCTCTAACAACTGTCGTTGTTTAAAACACAGCATAGCCAAGCTTACACAACTGTCACACGCAACAACACAACACACACACCACACACGACGCATGTTTAAACATAATACACAGGGCAGCCCCCCTCGTGCCAAGAAAAACACATTTATGGTCGGCGAGCGCCAAAATTGGTCCGTCACGGCCCCCGTACCGTTGTCAGGTGTGTACGGCTCGATAAAACACACCACTCATGTTCTCAAGAGCACCGTAGGGAGTAATGACTGCCCGCGCAATCCTAAGGTCTTACCAAACGCCAAGTGTTGTGTAGGTCGATGCACTGCCGGTGCCTGTGCCGGGCAGGTGGGGAGTACGTTGTGTTTAAATTCTGTCCAAGGGTCGGTTAAAATTCCGTCTAAGGGTTTGGTTTACTCTTATACTCTTTACTGTTATCAACACCCGTTCCCCCGTGCAGGAAAGCCCTAAAAGTGTTTAGGGACCAAAGTTCCCTGAATCCGGAGCTCGTATTTAGCTTAAACGTCTCACGACTCACGTCTTACCTCCAGAGCCCCCTTGAATTGCACTGCACTGCACCCCCACTCCCCCCAACACACACACACACACTCAGACACACACACACACACACACACCTTCTTCGGTTCTAATCTTAGCCTGCGTGTACAAACACACTCCCCTCGTCCCGGCAGGTCGCGGAGCAGCAGCATCAGGCCCCAGAGCTCCGAGGACCACACAAAGCTGCCCCCCCAGACCCCCCAAGCCCCCCCCCCCCCCCCCCCCCCCACCCTCGGGAAACACACTCACAGTCACACATTCATGGGTCGAGGAATAAGAAGAAGAAGAAGAAGAAGAAGAAACACATGGAAAGGCATCGCTTTTCGCATTCTTCGCAGACGTCTGCATAAACAGACGTTTTCCTGGACGCATACATGTCGGGGTTCGTCTTCTCCTCGCTGCTGCTTATCTATCTCTGACATCTCAGCGGATCGGATCAGAGGTTGAATTAATATTTAGCTCGTGTGTTGCCTCGGAGCGCGGCGGGCGGTTCTGCTTTGAAGACGTGTCCGGATGCATGGCTCGCGGGTGTGTGTGCGCGTGCGTGTGTGTGTGTGTGTGTGTGTGTGCGTGTGTGTGTGTGTGTGTGTGTGTGTGTGTGTGAAGCCATAGGGGGGTGCAGCACAAGCAGTACTGCAAAGATAAATTGCCTTTGAAATGAAAGAGAGTATGGAGTCGGAGGGGGATGGAGACGGAGAGGGGGGGGAGGCGGGGTAGACGCTCCAACAACACCACTGACTATGTTAGCGCTTTACCTGCCCAACCACACTGTGTCTAGAGCATTTTTTTGGTGCATAGCCCCCATGTGGTGTGTGTCCACTGCACAGAGCAGCGGCCTGTGTTTAAACAGCCCGTCCAGGTGGGGTTAAACGATCGCAAATGTACCCCCCCCTCCCCACCCACCCACACACACACACACACACACACACACACACACACACACACACACACATCCCGGCCCTCCCATTCCGCCTGTCTGACACTTCCAGGGGCCTCGGGAACATGTGAGACACAGCTGTGAGAGAGACAGGCCGAGGCAGGGAGACACCGACAGGAAGAAGAACAACCTCCAAAAATCATTACCGCTCGCACAGCACACATTCCGGCTCCCTGCAGACCTTTACGTACCCGGCGAAGGCACGCCGACGCAACCACCCCCCCCCCCCCCACCCCCTCGAGGGGACGACCTCACCGCTCCAAACGTGACACAAATCGCCCCCCCCATTCGCCGGCATGTTCTCCTTTATGTCACTCAGCAGCGCCTCCTTTCTCCACCCGGCTTCCTGGCTGGTTCCCCCGCGCCCCCCCTCTCACCCGCCTCGTCCATCCACGGCGGAACGGTATGGTACAAGGGTGGGGAGGGGGCAGGGGGGGGGACGGACACCAGAGAAGCCCAGATCTGATTCATTACTCTCAACACCCGGCCCGACGATGGTGGCGGCGGTGGAGGCGGCGGAGGCGGCAGCACCCGGTGGGCGAACCCCTCATCATCAGTTATGTGTGTCTGGAGCTGTCGACAGGCCCCCCCCGGCCAAGATACCGCGCTACTTAAGCTCCCCGCAAGGCGAGGCGGTGGAGAGCGGCCACAGTTGCCGAGACGAGCGCAGGAAGTTATCAATCGCTCAAGCTGTTGGCCGCGTGTCAGAGGCGCAGGAGGATAAACGCGCTGACATTACGCCGGCCTCCCCTCCCCTCCCCTCCCTCCCCTCCCTCCCTCCCTTCCTCCCTCCCTCCCTGCCAGCCACACACACACACTCACACACACACACACACACACACACAGATTGAGTGTCCATTATTGAGATGGTGTGAGGATCTGATAAAGGTCTAGCCAGCTACCGCGACCCTCACCCAACCCCCACATTTAGATAGGGTCCCGCAACAGACAGACAGACAGATAGACAGACAGGCCTGCTGCCTGGATTCTTGTTCTCATCGCCCCCGTGTGAGGCGGTACTCTGGCTGTCAATCAAGAGCGTTGGCCCGGGGTAATCAGTCACCACTACTTTAGCAGACCCCGGTCTGAAGAGGCCATTAGGAAACAGTTCAGGGCCCCAGAACAGCATGGCCGGGGCCCGAGCCCGGCCAAGCGCTGATGAAAACAGAGGAAGAGAGAGAGAGAGAGAGAGAGAGAGAGAGAGAGAGAGAGAGAGAGAGAGAGAGGGAGAGGCGGCCAATAGAAGGAGAGGGAGAGGGAGGGGGTGCCAGAGGAGTGGGAGGAGGTGCTGTTGTGTGGACCGGCTCTGCTTTCTATTTGTGCGGATTAGGTTGACAGATCTGTATTTAGTTTCTTAGGGCCCCTGGCTGTAGCTAATCCTCCTCACCTGCAGTGCCCACCCACCCCCCCCGCTTCCCTTTCTTCTGACCTGGCTCCCCCCCCCCCACCTCCTCTTCCTCCATGCCACGCCCCCCTGCCCAGTACAAACACTCATCCCAGACAAAAGCACATGACTCCTTTCACTCTGTCTCCTCAGGTTAGCGTCGCACACTTCACGACGCCGGGTCTTCCTCCAAGGGGGCAACGTACACAGCAGGGAGTCTCCCTCTGCTTTCCTGGATGTAGGAAAATTTAAAAAAAAAAAATCCCTTCCTCCACCGCCCCATTTGTTGAAGGAGACAGCAATATATCACTGTGGTGCATAAAGATAAGAATAGAGCAGGTTTCAAGCATTCATAGTTGTGAGGCTAATAGAACGAGCTTCATAATTGAGCTTCATAATATGATATAATTATATTATCGTACAATTCAGGGCAGTCACTAACTGAGTACTGAAGTCACTAACGTCTAATAAACTCCTGTTTTTTACAGCGCACATCTTTAAAATTCTCTCCATCATCTACAAACTGGTGCAGAGCAACTCGTACGCTACAAAGAGGTGACTGCCTGACTCACGACCGTAATCCAGTGGACACGATTGAAAACGGCCCCTCGTCTCTTGGCCACAACGTCAAACGCACCCGTTAAGAGAGTGTGTCTTTGTGGTTCCCTCCACCGCCTTAGGGAAATCTACTACACCGCCACTCAGCTCTTTGGCTCGCAGACGACCGTCGATTGTACCGTGGACGACATCTCCTGCATGCTCAAGGTCCCTCGCAGGAAACTACATGTGGTACGTGTGTGTGTATGCATATGTAATTGTGTAGATAATGTATAGAAACACTCCAAGGTCCTTATATATATAAACGTGTTCAGTGTCCTGAGGCTGCATGTGGAATCTCTTGGGGTCTTCTGTAAAGTAAGCATTTTTGCTTCTCCTGTGAGCAGTCTCACAGACTCCTTTGAAAATCGCTTGTAAAAATAATGTGTGTGCCTGTGTGTGTGTGTGTGCCTGTGTGTGTGTGTGTGTGTGTGACACCTGTCTCCAGCTGGCCACGTCCAAAGGGTTCCTCTCCGGCGATCTGAGCTACCTGGAGCAGGACGGTACCAGGGTGAACTGTCTCTCGGGCTCCGCTGTGCGTAGTTAGTACAGTACAGTACATTACCGTACCATCAGTACATCAGTGCATCACATTCTGTAGACATGCAAAGAACATCCCACTGACCGACCGACTGGGTTCCACAACATCTGCTCCAGTCCACAAGCACTCTGTTGGTCCTGACTTACTGACTGACTGACTGACTGACGGCCAAGAGCACAATGAAAAGCACACAAGGAATGAATGAACCAGGACAGGGTGTCCCATTGCTGCGTTATTATTTTTGAATAACAACACACCCAGATCTCACACTTATTGCGGTTTATTCCGCTTACACAACAGTTACCAAGAATGATTAGATAACTTCAATCGATAACTTTCCTGAAAATGCTGAAAATATTCCTCTGCTGTGCTTTCAGCGTATTGTTGTCTTGCCGTTGTCAAGGAAACATAGAAACGTTGATCGTTGTATTCGTTAAAGTTGGATTTGCAGCGCATCGATGCGTCTCTGTCAAAAGGCAGCTGTGTCCCGCTATCGAAAAAGAATGCTCACCCTTGGAACGTCCTTGACCAATCAAGAATCCGGTATTCAACAACGCTGTGGTATAAACGTTAGATAAACACTAAGGTCTGAGGTGTTTGGCCCCTCAGACCACGGTCCGCGTAAGTGGTGCTGACAAGATCACCCCATCTTCAGCCATTTCTTCACCATGAGCCTTGAACTGACCTTAATTCATTCAGTTTGTCTCTTCCTCATCGATGAGGCATTAAGGTTTAATCCCCTCTGATGTTATGATGTTTTTCAGGCGGTCCCTGTGTCTTCCAATGTTGCCGGGATCAAAAGTATCCTTTGGGGAAATCAAGACACGGTTACGCAATCTCTCTCTCTCTCTCTCTCTCTCTCTCTCTCTCTCTCTCTCTCTCTCTCTCTCTGACCTTCTGCCTCTTCTGTTATCGTTTTCTTGCTCCTGAGTTCTCTCACAGTCACGCAATCGCATCAGCTGCTGGTAAGATCGTACGCGCTTGACCTCGTGGCTGAACAGATATCACGTCTTCCGCCAAGTTTGTCATCGTCGTGGAGAAGGACGCCACATTCCAGAGATTGGTTGACGACAACTTTCTGCTCAAAGCTCTTTCCTTTGCATCATGATCACAGTGGGCCTGCTTTGAATCTGTTTTTAAACCATATTTCGAACCTTAATTAGAACCATGGTAATTATCTTTGTGTGTGTGTGTGTGCGTGTGTGTGTGTGTGTGTGTGGGGTCAGGGTAAAGGTTTCCCGGATGTCAACAGCAGACTGATGGTACGGAAGCTGTGGGACACACTGCACATCCCAATCTTTGCCCTGGTGGACGCTGACCCTCATTGGTACAACCTGTCTGTCTCTCTCTCTGTGTCTGTCTGTCTTTAAACCACGTATTCTATCTATTTCCTGGTCCCTTTCAAGCCAAGTTGACGATACCCACTTTAAAATTCCTCCCCAAACTCATGTCCCATAGGAAAGCACAGACACCATGACAAACAGATGACCAAATGCATTTATACTTCTGGTTATATATACTTATACAATTTTTTTTTATTTCCTTAAGCACGCTTACAGATTTAATGTCACTTTGAGTAATTAAATTAAACTAAGAACAAGCAGTACAAAGACTGTACAGTCTGTGCCTGATCTAGAAAAGTGCTGTTAAGAAAACAGATGGAATCAATTAAGAGAAGGAAGCAAGGTGTGCCATTTAAAGAGAAAAACACATGTTTGTAAAAGAAAAGGGCTAAAGCTAGCACCTGTCACCTGGCCAAATGTTGTTGGCCAAGTCGATGATGTCAGGTTAGGGGTAAGGACTCACTCGCAGAATTAGAAAAAGAGTTTATTCAAGGATCACCAGATCCAGTCAGAAAACAAAAACAAGATGGCAATCTAGGCAGGGATCAAAATTGAACGGCCACGTGAATAGTCCTCAAAACATCTGGCAGACAAAAACGTAGTCTAAAACAGACAAGTAAACCAAACTAACAATCAACATACTGACCGCTTGACAGCTCTGGTAACACCGAGAATCACAGAGTTTAAACACACCGGGTGATTAACTGAGGAACGCATGATAGGTCGAAACAAATGAGGAAGTACTCAGGTGCTAACAGGCAACGGGTGAGGGGCGGAGCCAACAGTGCATAGATTCAATAATACAAACAAGAGGCGCATGGCCTGTCAAAACCAAACAAATCCACATGTGCAAGCACAACAGAACCGACAGAAATACACACAACAGGATCTGACACCACTCAGGTGGAATTCCTGACAATACATGTATGCTGTTGACTCTCTTGTCACGGCCTCTGATGGCAGTGTGTCTCTCCTCCCCCCTTCTCCCCCCGTCTCTCCCCCCCCCCGCGGCCCTGACTTCCCCAGGCATCGAGATCATGTGCATCTACAAGTACGGGTCGGTGGTGAGTCCCGGTTATTTCCGTACCTCACTCCCGCATTATCCAATGAGTTCTGCTCTGTGTCTCCGCGTCAGCAATATGTAATTACACGGCTCTTCGGATGGAAAAAATGCGCCGATCAACCCGTCGCGAGGATATCCGAACTGACGTGGAGAGGCAAACAACATGTTGATGTTGCTGTGGTTATTTGATTTTTATTTTGTTCCGCGCACGCTCTCTCTTTTTTATTTTGTGTTTCGGTGATCGCTTAGTTTTTCTTCCCCTTGTGTGCATACGGTGTGTGTGTGTGTGTGTGTGTGTGTGTGTCTGTGTGTGTCTTTTTTCCACGCAGGCCATGTCGTTTGAGGCCCACAACCTGACGGTCCCCAGCGTCATGTGGTTGGGCCTCCTCCCCTCTGACCTCCAGAGGTTTGGACTCAACCACTCAACTCACTTACTTACTTCCCACTACTTCCTCTTTCCCCGTCCACCTCTAATTGGGATTATATTCTGGAACCGTTTCGATGTTCTGTCGGCGTCACTCCTGTACCCCCCCTCCCCACCGCCAGGGAGCAGCCGTGAGGGTATATGTTGAGTTTTAAGTACACACCCGTAATCTCGGGGCCCTGGAGCGAGACCTTTTGACGTCAGTTTAATTCTAGTCCGCAGACCTTCCTTCCAGTCTATATCCCCGACGACCTCCTCAAAGGCCGTGTGGTTGCCTCACGCAAGGAAAGCAAGCACGGGGTGTACCTCGAAAAAGGAAAAGAGAATAGCGGCCGTTTAATAGCCCGTGTCTGACGGATAGATCGGATTTTCCACCTTTTTTAGGTTAAGAGTCCCTCAGGACGTGCTGATCCCGCTCACCCAGCGAGATGAAAGCAAACTGGACAGCCTCCTCAGGAGACCCTACCTCGCCAGCCAACCGTCCTGGCAGAGAGAGGTCCGGGTTTAGTTTGGGTCTGGGGGTTATCTAGCATTCACTCTATTGTGAGTTAGCTGTTTTTGCATCGCACCCGGTCGTGCTCAGTTGCGTGTTTTGTCTCGTCGTCGTTGTAGATGGACCTGATGCGACAGAACAAGCTCAAGGCCGAGATCCAATCGCTCTCCGCTATCGGCCCCGACTTCCTCTCCAGCATCTACCTCCCCAACAAGCTACGCTACGGGGGTTGGATATGAGTGCAATGCTGCCATCTCGTGGCAAGATACATTACCCAGTTGGGCCAGCAGAAGTATGCGTTCATTATTTAATTTCCTAGCGCTGCTAACACGTTTGGATTCATTAAAAAGCAAGCCGTTATCGGTACATGAATAAGTATGATGCTGATGCTATTATCCTCGATATGGATTCAATAAACAAACCGATAAATAATATGCTCTGTTTAATTTATTGGCAACAGGCAACGCCAAGCCAAGAAATCATGTTCTCTTGTATTTATTGGCAACAGGGGCGACATTGATGATGCCATTCAGTGTCAGCAGTTAAGTTTTATGGATATTGTGTTTGGGAGCAGATGTGTGGTAGCACACTATTTTCAACACGCTTATAGGCTACTTAACTTTATGAAAAAAAACACTTGTAAAATGCAATAGTTTGGCAGGATTTAATCAAGTGACAGTGTGCCCCCCACCTGTCAGAATCTGCCTCCCTGTATATAAACTAAAGTGGAAACCGGGGAACCACGTCTTCAATGACAGATTCAAAAAACAAAACCAACCATGAAAGCAAAAAGGCAGCGTCTTCCATGGGCTGTGATAAAAAATGCATCAAATGCGTGTTTTTGAGCTGAGATGTTTCACGTAAAGATGGCCCTTCAGATGGCCCTGCCCTCCCCCACCTGTCAAGGGCAGCTGACAGGGGATAGCAACCACCACCACCACCACCACCCTACCGTCTCCACCATAGTGATCATCCTCTCAGACCCCCCCGCCGCCTGCCAGCATATTATCACCGCAGCGCCGCGTCTCCAGACATGTTCCACAGGATATCCTTCATCTGTTGCTTTAAAGTGGAGTGGGATGTGTTCAGGTAAAGTGTGACAGATGACTGTGTTTTGATACGAGATACACTTACTGTATGTTTGGTTGTGCGGGAATAATTTGTTAACATTTCCGTGGCACAGGTTTACGTCTACTGCTGTGTCAATTTGTCAAACGTTAACATCTGCGTGACACAGGCTTATGTCTCCTTGGTTTTGTTGGTTTTGTTGTGTTCATTTGTCAAATGTTAACATTTCGATGACACTGGCTTATGTCAACTGCTAACAGTTGTTTTTTCTGTCAAATTATGTCAAATAATGTTTGGCTCATCAAACACGTTGACATTCCTAGACCTATGTTAAAAACATACAGAACTTTTATATTTTTGTTGTATAGAAATAATTTGTTAACATTTCCATCTGAACACAGGCCGATGTTGTTCGCTAACAATTGCATTGTTCTGTCAATTTGTCTGTCAATGATACTGTGCTGTCATAATGTTGTCTTGGGCTCATCGTCACACATTTTGACGTTCCTAGGTCAAGGTTCTCTCATGTGGACACTTTTCGCTGTCCCTTCCTGTCGGTCACCCCGAGCACACTACAGCGTTCAGCCGGTCACTGTTCGCTGCTCTGCTCGGCCCTCAAGTGCCCCGTGATGATGGAGCTGGCCTCCAGCCTGGCGGTCAGAGAGCTCTCCTCCTCCTCCTCCTCCTCCTCTTCAGCCCCAGTGACTCCAGACCCTTCACAAACAAACACCGGTCAGTGGCGTTTCGAGGAGGAGGAGGAACCGAAACAGCACACTAGGCTATTGTGTATTTATCAACTGTGGTACATTGTTGAAATGATTACTGCATAATATGTAAAGGAAACTAAACCTTTTAGGAACCATATGTATGCATTGTACCCCAGTGTGTGATTATGTTATGTTGATCCTGCAGCTCGCCACTTGTCACTTGTGAGTCACTAGATCTCTGACAACAGGAGCTAAGAGCGGTTGTCTGGCAACAGGAAGGTTGCTGGTTCGATCCCCGGGCTCCGCC
Source organism: Coryphaenoides rupestris (assembly GCA_002895965.2). Taxonomy (NCBI): domain Eukaryota; kingdom Metazoa; phylum Chordata; class Actinopteri; order Gadiformes; family Macrouridae; genus Coryphaenoides; species Coryphaenoides rupestris. The sequence continues at coordinate 31,889 of PIJE02002701.1, forward strand.
TCCTAGCTAAGTGTCCAGGTGTCCCTGAGCAAGACACCACCTAACCCTACCTGCTCCTGACGTGTTGGTTGTTACCTTGCATGGTTGACACCGCCGTCGGTGTATGAATGGGTGAATGTGAGGCATACTGTAAAGTGCTTGGATAAAAGCGAATTATAAATGCAATCCATTTACCATTTACAACGCAGGCCATGTCCTCCCTGCCCGCTGGGCGGCCGACCAGCTCCAAGTGCCCCTTCCTGACCTCTGAGTTGGTGCCCCACATGGAGCTCGTGGTCATGGAGGCCCGGCGCGAGCTGCAGGACGATGTCCAGGAGATGACCTTGGCCCGCACCAGTAAGCTACAATAATAACTGACCCCCCCCCCCATTATCATGTACGAAAGGAAACAAGGTGTAACTCCACCCCTATTAGTTTCTGGTTTCCTGCCCAGGCTCCAATCAGAAGTTCTGAACTGCAGACAGCAGAAGAGCATAACTTCTGATCCAACAGTCCTATGTTATTACTATGTTAACCATAGTAGGGCCGCTGGATCAGAAGTTCTGCTGTAACACAATAGGACTGCTGGATCAGAAGTTGTGCTATAACACAGTAGGGCTGGCGGATAGGGAAATTGAGGAAATTACATGGCAGACACTGAGCTGGCTTAAAAAAATGTGATTGTATTTGTTTTTGTTCTTCGCTAACGTGTGTATGCTGATAAACAGTTGTTTACCCTGTTTTGCCGCAGATAATTTGCCAGAGGATTCATCAGTGGTGAACCTTAAAGTGACCCATAGACTGCAGGACAACCTGCCTAAAGGTCAAATACCAACATACACCTATATCATACGGTTGGCTTTCAACATCTTTGCCGCCATTTACATTTACATTTAGAGCATTTGGCAAACACTTTTATCTAAGGAGACTTACAGTAAGTATGTACAATAAGTACAGCTAGAGGAACAATGCAGAGTAATGCATTTAGTTATCAATAACTGCCACACCCAAAAACACAAAAGCTTCGTCTCATGTGTAAATAGTCCCAACTGATTGATAAAAACTGTTTTAAGTGTGTTAAGAGTGTGTACTCAAGTGAGAGCAATTCCCCAGCTTCATAGCACTTTCCATGCCTGCCAATATGAGATTTGATAAAGTTGAAGTTTAGGTAAGTTAGGGTCATGGGGTCATGATGACAATGATCCACCAGTTTCACAGATTGGCTAGAGTGAATATTGAACTGTTTAATTTGAGACAGCATTATTATTATTTATATTATCTGCCATTTCTCCATCCAGCCAGCTTCTTCGGGTACGACGGGTTCTTCGAGGACAAGATCGAGACCAAGAAGCGGGACCACACGTACCGGGTGTTCAAGATGGTGACCCGGAACGCCGCCTCCTTCCCCCTGCGGACCACCACCCACCACCACCACCACCGCTACAACTCCCAGGCAACGAGGAGGGCCGTGTCCGTGTGGTGCAGCAACGACTACCTGGGCATGAGTCGCCACCCCTCGGTCCTCAACGCCGTCACGTGAGAGTGGCGGGAACTTACACCTCCGTGTGTCTAAAGAAAGTAAGACCACCAAGTGCTTGATACCTTGCTACCTTTGCTACATATACATTTACATTTAGGGCATTTCATGAGACTTACAATAAGTACATTTGTTGAAGGAGACAGCAATATATCGCTGTGGTACATAAAGATAAGAATAGAGCAGGTTTCAAGCATTCATAGTTGTGAGGCGAATAGAACGAGTTTCATAATTGCTCGGTTGCCTGCATAATAGCTGGGATAAGAGCAGACGTGTCATTCTGAGTGCAGTACCAACATCTAAGAACGTACAATATGCTAAACAATGCCAAGTACTATTAATAATGCCAAGACGTACACTTTGCTGCTACTTATCATCACTTTATGTCGTGTTGTTTTACTCCATAGATGTCCCTTCCTAGCCTGGTTGGATCAATTACCGTATTGTAACTCTATGACCACTTGACCGTGTACATTTCCTTTATTGTTTCCATATCGTTGTCTGTCCTCAAGGGATGCTTTACGGGCCCACGGGGTCGGCGCTGGTGGGACCAGGAACATCTCGGGGACCAGCAGGTTCCACGTGGACCTGGAGCGCGAGCTGGCCGACCTGCACGGCAAGGACGCCGCGCTCCTCTTCACTTCCTGCTTCGTGGCCAATGACTCGACGCTGTTCACGCTGGCCAGGATGCTACCAGGTGGGATATAAAGTTGCGGTGTGTGTGTGTGTGTGTGTGTGTGTGTGTGTGTGTGTGGTGTGTGGTTGGCGTTGGCTGGTTTAAGCAGCCTCACCTGGCCCGAGTTTGAGGAGTCTGGGATCGGGTGAGGCTGCACATCTGTGGTGCATGATGCATTGGCTAATCAATGCCCAGAGGTTATACCACCAGCTTATGTAAAAAAATAAGCAATAAAAAGGTACATTAAAATTAATTAAATGCAATTTAAGAAAAGATGTGTGTTAATGTAACACAATAGTGTCCATGGGGGTTGGGAAACATTAATATGTCCATAGGGGGTGGGAATCAATCAATCAATCAATCAATCAAAATCATTATTAATTATAATAGAGTTTTGATTCCTGTCCAGGATGTCAGATCTACTCTGACGCAGGTAACCACGCCTCCATGATCCAGGGCATCAGGAACAGCGGCGCCCAGAAGTTTGTCTTCCGCCACAACGACGTGTCTCACCTGCGGGCGCTGCTGGAGGGGTCCGACCCCGCCACGCCCAAGATCGTAGCCTTCGAGACGGTGCACTCGATGGACGGTGAGGGAGGTCACCAATTTGTTTTTTTTACTTCTGTTTCAGTTTGTCCTCCATTTGTGACTTTGGAAGTGACTGCCCATATATGGAAGCAGAGCCACTGCCTTGTTAGTGGGACACTTGTAAGATAAGATAAGATAAAACTTTATTGATCCCGAAGGAAATTCTTGAGAGAAATTCTCCAGAGGTTGCTCAAAAATAACAACAACATAAGAATAAAAACAGAATCATAAATGTAAAGTGTGTATGCCTAACAGAATTACATCGAAGAAACATTTTGTAAAAATATAACTTAAGAAGAATACAAAAGTTGCCAATGGTTATGAAAGAAATGATATTGACAATATTGCACATGATGTTGAAAAGTACTATTGCACTTGAACAATTTTGAATGTTGAATGAATGGTTATTAGCTGGAATTAAAGTAGATTGAAGATTAAATTAAAGTAAATTAGTCGACTAATAAACAGAAGTGACAAATGCATAGTGGAACGTTTTCATAAACCATAAATACTTGGACTTGGAAATGTAGATGAGACAACATCGCTCACAAGGTCCATTGCCTTCACGTTTTTTTTTTGACTGGACAAACGTTCAAGGTCGACTGATTTTAGAAGTCTCCGACCTTTTGTCCTCCTCCCGCAATAAATAGGTGCTGTCTGCCCTCTCGAGGAAATGTGCGATATTGCCCACGAGTTTGGCGCCATCACGTTTGTGGACGAGGTGCACGCGGTGGGCCTGTACGGGCCGCGGGGCGGGGGCATCGGCGACCGCGACGGGGTCATGCACAAGATGGACGTCATCTCCGGCACACTTGGTAAAAACCCCACCACAGTCATCTCTAGTTCATGCATATTGACACGTATCGTTGTTCCTGTAAAACGGTGGTATTTGAAGCTGCAGCCACAGGTCAACAGGACTGTGAACTCTGACCTCACCAGGGCACGCATGCACATATGCTTATAACTTATGACATGCATACATGCAGACATACATGGTCTGTGCTCACCTTATTCTATTCTTTTTCTTTTTATTTAGTTTTTCATATATATATATTTTTTTTATACTGCCTTTTATATATTTTTTACATTTCTCATTCCTGCTGTTTTTTTCACTGTAAATATTGTAGATATTCTGATTCTGATCCCTCCAATTAAAATTATCTTTAGTATTGCTTTGCACATTCCATTGAGCATCGCCACTTTTCATTTCACTGCATATCCTGTATGTGTATGTCTACGTGACGAAATAAATTCTTGAATCTTGAATCTGCCACCACCACCACCACCAGGCAAGGCCTTCGGCTGCATGGGCGGATACATCGCGGGCACCGCCGCCCTGGTGGACACGGTGAGGTGCTACGCCGCGGGCTTCACCTTCACCACCTCCCTGCCCCCCATGCTGCTGGCCGGGGCCCGGGAGTCCGTGCGCATCCTGAAGGGCGAGGAGGGCCGCGGCGTGCGGAGGCGCCACCAGAGGAGCGTGGCGCTGCTGCGGCAGATGCTGACGGACTCCGGGCTGCCCGTGGTCCGCTGCCCCAGCCACATCATCCCTGTGCTGGTGAGGAGGACCTCGGGGTCAAAGGTCACTGCTGTACCATTACCACTAGGACACTACTGTGTCCCTGAGCAAGACACCACCTAACCCTAACTGCTCCTGACGTGTTGGTTGTTACCTTGCATGGGTTTGGCACCGCCCGGCCGGTGCATGAATGGGTGAATGTGAGGCAAAGAAATCCATTTTATCAAAGTGCCTCCTGGGCCAGATTGGATCAGCTTTGCGGGTCGCATCTGGCCCCCGGGCCACATGTTGGACACCCCTGATTGAAGCCGTCTGTGGTTCTCTCTCTCTCTCTCATCTCTCTCATCTCCATCTCTCCTTCTCCTCTCTCAATGTCTCCTACCGTCAGGTGGCGGTATGCTTGAGAAGAAGCACGCAGGTGAGGCGACCTGATGATGTCCCGGGACAGCATGTATGTCCAGGCCATCAACCACCCCACGGTGGCCAAGGGGGCGGAGCTTCTGCGCATCGCCCCCACGCCGCACCACACCCCCCAGATGATGCAACACTTTGTCGGTGCGTCAAACTGAAGAAAGGATCAGAGGGGGCGGGTTTCCCACTTCTCAAATCCATCATGTATTTTATTGGTGTTCATTTCGTCAATAGTGCTCTCCCTCTGGTCCTCAGAGTGCCTGGTGAGGACCTGGCAGGAGGTGGGCCTGCACCTGAGGCCTCGCGCCTCAGCACAGTGTGACCTCTGCACGCGACCTCTGCACTTTGACCTCATGAGCGAGAGGGAGAGGTCATACTTCCAGGGCCTCAGCCACACGGTAGCAGCAACCGCATAATAATACAACGAAGATTACGATGATGATGGCGATGAATTTAATTTAAATTTAATTATTTTATTATTTTATGATCAGGTAGGCCTGTTATAAGAAACTTCTATATTCAAACTATAATCTATAAAGCATGATATCATGTTGCAAACTAGATTGTGTTTGCTTTCTCAATCTATATGCGGACAATTTATCTAGAAAACCAAAACAAAACGGGACTTTAGTGTCATATTCACCATAGCCCAGGCTATATTTAATATTTAATAAGTAGTGTGAGTGCTGTTTGTCCTCGTCCACCGGGGTGGTCGCACTCCGGCTGTGCGTTGTAGGGGCTGCGCCAAGGAGAGCAGGGGTGACGTCACGTCAGGCACCGCCCCTTTTTGTCGATGAGTCACAACAGACCGCGTTGAACATTTCCACGACCGACCACTAGGTGGCGTCCCGCAAACAAAATCTGAATTGGAAAAGTCTGCAAAACCAGTACACAACAACACAGATTAAATAAATAAATAACACACAATACCGCGAGTATTTCCTCGTCACTTTGGATTACATTGCGTGCATTTGAATGTGATATGGGGAGAAGCAGGCCTACAATCAGAATAAAATGTGTTTGTTATGAAACATACAGCCTATTATGTAATTTGGTGCAATATGTATGTATACGTTTTACCCGAAGGTGATGATGAATCCTTCGTTATGAATTCTGTATGCATCTATATGTCTCAATCCCCCCCACAGGCCACAGCTGATCAGCAACACAACATTTAAATCAATCAATCAATCAAACAATTTTTATTTAAAGTGCAGAATCACCATGCAGGCACCAGTACATTTCACAAATACAGAAGATACATGGGACAGACATACAGCAAGCAAGTAAATGAATGAAAGAAATAAAAACAGATGAGTAAAGATAAAATAATAGAAAAGAAAAACTAATATTTCAAGCAACGTTGGAGGGATATAGAACAGTTCACAATTAGAAACACCATTTAAAACACCTTAGGAACCCTAAAAGAAAGCTTGAGTAAAAGTCGTACAAGGTGTTGAACTAAAATCTATGGAAGGCTGTAGTGTAGTGTAGTTTTAATTTAAGTAGGTCAATTGAGCCTGCTTCTTTAACATTTAGCGGAAGGCCATTCATATGAGGGCTTTGTGATGAGGGTCAACTCTCTCCTCGACCTACACACACGCCCAGTGGCAAGGTTGCCCATTATAAACGTCATCCCATTTCCATATAGGCCCACACTTCACTCTTCATCACACGGGACACCTGCAGCTGTGACCACGGTGTTTTATAAAAGGCTCCATAGAGAAAACATTATGACGCGGTGATCGTATTCACATTAGGCGACACTGTGTGGTCAAATATGCAAAGTCGTAGCCTGTGTGTGTGTGTGTGTGTGTGTGTGTTTGCCTGTGTGTGCGTGTGTGTGTGTGTGTCCTATTCATGTGCACAGACCGCCTTCATTTCCCCATTCACTTTATTACTTAGGTATCACAAATGCCATAATTCTATAATATAGATTTTCTATTATGATATTTTACATTATTACATTCTTATGATACATCCTATTTAGCATTTTATTGCATATGTATCGGTCAAATTACAAAATAATACAAAACTAATTTAAAATACCATTAATAAACATTTGGGGATAATAAATAACCAACATTTAAAATAAAATGAGTGATTAAGCCAGTGCACATTGGAGGAGATCATAGCCAATAAGCATCTCTAACAGGGACAGCATTATCAGTGCTTTTATTTACTTATATCTCCACACTTGTTGTACAAGAATGAACTTAACTTAATATTTTGGAGTAGGCCCCCACTAGTGTGTGGAGGAGGAAAAGGGCACACTTAGCAAAAATACACCACTACGGCTTTAAATCATAAGAACCAAACTCCTCCTTCTTCTCCTCCTCCTCCTCTTCTTCCTCCTCCTCCTCCTCCTCCTCTTGAGTTGCTGCTCGGATGTCAACTCGCAACCGAAAGACAACAACTCATGGGTGCATCGGAATGAGGCGAAATGAGGAGGAGCAGGAGATTTCCTTCCATCTACTATCTTCATTTCTTTCCTCTTCTTCACTCTTTGACTGCTTTTTAAGTGAAGGATCACCACCACCACCATCATCATCGTCCTCATCATCATCATCCTCCTAAAATAAAATATCCAAGTGTGTGTTTTAGTATTTTTTTATGAATGGAGGAAGTTTGTTTTACAGGACGACTCGTCATGTGAACTACGACAGAAGAGATTTGTGTTTTTTTTATTTTTTGACGCGTGGCTTTTTTTTTTTTTTTTACGCGCGTAACTTTTCGCGGAATAATTCCTGGTCGGTGGTCGGCGTCATGTAGTGAGAGAATAACATGATATTATTATTATTGTTCTTATTATTATTCATATTGTTGTTGTTGTTGTTGATGCCGACATGTCTAATAACAATAATAACAATGCGATCCAGAGCAGTTGTAGTAGTAGTTGTAGTAAGACTGTGGAGTGGCTGCGAGTGGAGCTGGAGTCCGGATCCGGATCGGGGTCGGGATCGAGTTCTCCTTCCTCCTCCTCCTCTCCGTCCTCCTCCTCTTCTCCTTCCTCTCCTTCTCCTTCTCCTTCGTCTTCGTCTCCGTCTCCGTCGCCGTCCTCGTCGGGGCTTCTGCTGCTCGACTGCCGCGCCCACGAGCAGTACGAGTCGTCGCACATCGAGTCGGCCATCCACCTGGCGGTCCCGGGCCTCCTGCTGCGGCGGTTCCGGAGGCGCAACAGCAGCCTGCCCATACGCACCATCATCTCCAACCCGGCGCACCAGGAGCGCTTCGTGGCGCGCTGCAAGACGGACACGGTGGTGGTGTACGACGAGTCCACCACCAGCACCAGCAACACCACAGCAACACCACCAGCAACACCAGCAGTCACAGCAACACCAGCAGCAGCGTAGAGTGGAGGAGAGGAGGAGGAGAGCAGGAGATCCACGGAACTTCTTGTCCTCCTTCCACTTCTCCTTCGTCTCCTTCTCCCGGGTCTCTTCTGGGGCTGCTCCTGCAGAAACTCCGGGATGACGGCTGCCAGGCGTACTACCTGCACGGTACTGCTTGGTGTTATATATATGTTATGTTTATTGTATATAGAAATGCATTTAACTTCTTGCACACAGCCTCACTTTTATTCTATTTCAGCTGTTCAGGTTTAAAATATATGTATTTGTTGGATGCCACTTTAAAAAAAAAGGAGCAATATTTCCATGGTCATAGTGGTGGTAGCAGGGGGGTTGTAATAAGCATGAGTTGGTGCCCAGGATGGTGGAAACTTTCCCAACGCCGAGATTCCCAATTAAAATTCCAAAATGGCCGCGCCATGTTTTGCTGCTGCTGGAGTGGGAGTAAGGAGTGGGAGTGGGAGTAGGAGAGTAGGAGCAGAACAGGCGTGCGTTTCATGAATGGTCTGAGACTGGAGCCATGAGGCCAAGCATGCATGCACCTCCTCCTGCAAGGCTGCTGTTGTTGTTGTTGTTGTTGTTGTGATTGGAGAAAATCCACCCACCCACCCCCCCACCCCCCCCCCCCCCTCCCTCAGGACAGCTCTGTGTTTATTTGTATTTATTTGTTGCAACCTCTGGCACAACAATTTCCTTCGGGATTAATATCTTATTTTATCTCATCTTTTCTTATTTACACTTGGATTTTAGGCTTTCTTTTTTAATCTGCCTTGCTTTCTCTTCAGTCTTTTATTTCATATTTCAAGTATTCTGACTTGTTTGTTGTCTCTGCAGGGGGTTTTGTGAAGTTCCAAACAGAGTACCCGGAGCACTGCGAGACCCCCCTGGACAGCTCCAGCTCCTGCGCCAGCGCCTCCCCCTCGCCGCTCTCCGCCCTGGGCTTCGGCAGCCTCTGCATCGGCTCCGACTGCTCCGACGGCTCCGAGTCGGAGGGGAGTCCCGGTCCCGGTCCCGGTCCCGTGCCCGGCGCCGGCACCGGCACCGGTTCCCAGCCCGCCTTCCCCGTCCAGATCCTGCCCTACCTCTACCTGGGCTGTGCCAAGGACTCGACCAACCTGGACGTGCTGGGCCAGCACAACATCAAGTACATCCTGAACGTCACGCCCAACCTGCCCAACATGTTCGAACACGAGGGCCACTTCAGGTACAAGCAGATCCCCATCTCGGACCACTGGAGCCAGAACCTGTCCCAGTTCTTCCCAGAAGCCATATCGTTTATTGGTGAGCATATACTGTATATAATATATATATATATGGGATGGACTACCTTATATTGTGCTTGTGTTTGTTTATGTCAATGTCACTATAGGCCTACATGTGTTATAGTAATAGTATTACCATTATACTGAAATTTTTACATTGAACTGGTTATTAGTCACCAGGCATTCATATGCACTCTTATGCAATGAAGTGGCAATTTTGAGAGTTGTTAGGCTTCTTTGTTGTTGTTGTTGTTGTTGTTGTTGTTGTTGTTTTGACTCACTTGTTTGTATCACTCTCACTCTGTCTCACTATTTTACATACAATTTAACAAGTTATTTAAAATATATACTGTATATAAATTCCTCACAACACAACGTGACTTATAACTGTAGTGTTGTGATAATTACTCTTTTTTTCAGCCCCCCCCCCTAAAAAGCATAATTTGTAAAAAAAACAAAAAATTATTCTCACACTTTGAATTTCCTGTTTTGACCGTGAAAGTCGCAGAACGTGCTTTAAGTGTGGTGGCTTTTTTGGGGACGGGAGGGGAGGGGTGGAGGGAGGAGGGAGGAGGGAAGGGTGTTTGCCTTAAATGTGTTATTTGTCTTTTCTTTTTTTTTCCACTAATCTTTTTACGGCGCTCGGAGGCGGAGTCCCAGCCGCCCCCAACCTCCTGAGGTCTCCTTGTTTGATCGCTGGTGTCGGTCGAGATCCACATCCTGGATGTCGGGCGGCTGGTGGCTGGCAGGCAGCAGGGCGTTAGCTAGTTAGCACTCGTCTGTCTGTCTGTCTGTCTGTCTGTCTGTCTGTCTGTAGATCTGTCCATTCACAGCATTACATGCGAAATGCTATTATATTCTGGATAACACTTTGGTTTTGGGGGTGGGGCATTTGGAACAACCCCACTTCTCAAGTGCAGCAGGAGAAGTGTTGACTCTTGATTTAAAATACACCTCTTTGTATGGATCGTCTTGTACCTTGTATGTCCCAAATTGTCAGTTTAGGATTAATGAAGTGTATCTTATCTTATATTCTCATAGGGCTGAACCATAAGACCAGACCAGAACCAGATCATCTCTGGTTCAACTGTTTTCTTAAAAAAGGATCACAAGTGGGAGTGTCCACCTAGATAGAAGTATGCTGGATAGATCGGCCTGCCGGTTGCTACGGTCCACTGGGTAGGCTGGCTGGTAGGCTGATCTATCCAGCATACTTCTATCTAGGTGGACACTCCCACTTGTGATGTCAAAAACCAGAATCCTTTAAGAGAACACCTGAACCAGAGCGCCTATCTTATGGTTCAGCCCTATGAGAAACCTTCCGGCTTCCAGACAAGCGCTCTTACCTCCTGAGCTACTGCCGCCCTAACAACAACAACAACAACAACAACAACAACAACAACCACCTAATATGTCTCCTTTAATGTGTTCTTGACTATTTCCATCACCAGGTGTGTGGGCTACAGTAGTGTGTGTGTGTGTGTGTGTGTGTGTGTGTGTGTGTGTGTGTGTGTGTGTGTGTGTGGGGCCGATAGACTTAACCTATACTTCTATCTCTCTGTCGCCCCCCCCCCCCCCCCCCAGACGAGGCGAGGTCGAAGCAGTGCGGCATCCTGGTGCACTGCCTGGCCGGCATCAGCCGCTCGGTGACGGTGACGGTGGCCTACCTGATGCAGCGGCTCAACCTGTCGCTCAACGACGCCTACGACTTCGTCAAGCGCAAGAAGTCCAACATCTCGCCCAACTTCAACTTCATGGGTCAGCTGCTGGACTTCGAGCGGACGCTGGAGCGGCTGCACAGCCCCGGCGGCTGCGACAACACGTGCCCGGCGCGCTCGGCACGCTCGGCGGGCTCGGGGGGCTCGGGGTGCTCGGGCTCGGAGGAGCAGGACGAGGACGAGGAGGAGGAGCAGCAGCACCAGCTCTTCTTCACCACGCCCACCAATCACAGCGTCTTCCAGTTGGACACTTCTCTGGAGTCCACATGAGCCGCGAGGAGCAGAGAGGGGGGGGGGGGGGAACAGCAGCCTTTTTGTCTGCCCCTTGGAGGGGTGAGGAGGGGAGGGGGGGGGGGGGGGGCTTCAGAGGAGCACACACTGGGAGTCCCAGTCTCCCAGTCCCACAGACAGAGCGAGAGCAAGAGCGAGAGACTACACTTGAGAGTCGCTCGACGCTACGCTCCGTTCATGACATCGGCATTAACTAACGTGCGCTAACTTGAGGTCGGTTCCTCTGCCATGCCTTAAGGACTCATGACATAAGGATGTGTGTGTGATCGTGTGTGTCGTGTGTGTGTGTGTGAGAGATCGTGAGTGTGTGTGTGTGCCGTGTGTGTGTGTGTGTGCGTGTTTTTGTGATGATCGTGTGTATATTTGTGGTGTGTCCTGTGTGTGATGATTGTGTGTGTGTGTTTGTGGTGTGTTGTGTGTGTGTGTGTGTGATCTTGAGTGTGTGTGTGTTCTTGTGTGTGTGTTCTTGAGTGTGTGGTGTTCTTGTGTGGTGTGTGTGCTGATCATGACTGTGCGTCTGACCTTGGAATGTGTGGTGTGTGTGTGTGTGTGTGTGTGTGTGTGTGGTATTTACAGTAGGAAGTGGGGGTGTGTGTGTGTGTGTGTGCGTGTCGTAAACGCTGGACCGTGACCGCTCTGTTAACTCCTGCGACGCGTGGCATGACTGTAATGTGTTCATCACCAGCTGTAAACTAAGACTACGTTGGTTTATTTTTTTTTTTGTACAAGTGTTTCTCCGGATCTCTCAGGGTTAACACCTGCAGGACAGATCCACAGAAGGTCAGGATGGAGGCTTTTATAACAGATAATTAGTTTTCTGTGTGATATATACACACACACCGTCACCTGTCTGTGTGTGATTTACGGCGACACCTGACACCTCTCTAACAGCGAGCCCTCTGCGAAAAACAAGGCGAACGTTTGTATCTCCATAACAGCATTATTATGATGCATGTTATTGACTCTCTATCGAGGAAGGACACGCGTTTTCATATATCCCTTCAGCTCATATCGCCTGGTGTTAACACGAAATGTTAATTCAATGTCATTTACCAAGTATTTTAAGGTATAGCTTCTATAGGATCGTGTAAAGGAGTCAGTGAGCGTCGGGCCTACATATATTTTTGTTCTCTTTTTACAAGTTTTCAGTCCGCAGCTATTGGCGGAGAGAGAGAGAAAGAGAGAGAGAGAGAGAGAGAGAGAGAGAGATAGAGAGATAGTGTGAACAAGTCCTGCTAATGTGTTCTTACCTCGCCGAGAGACATTTTCAGGGATTTAAAAAAGCAAAACAAAAAAAAACAAAACTGTTGACAAGTCGTCTGTATGTCATCACAGCTCTTAAGCCGCCCGCGTTCACGGGCCTGTTTTAGTTCGGTGTGTTCGTTTGTTTGTAAAGATGAATATAAAATATGATTATAAATTACAACTGAGGGGAGGGGAGGGGGGGGTGGGAGTGTGTGTGTGTGTGTGTGTGTGCGTGGGGGGGGGGTAGGTAGGCATTTTCAGCTAAATCATTTGAAGGACATGAAAATGACCCCTGACCCCGCCATGCCCTACCCTGCCCCGCCACCCGGGAACTATTATGTATAGTAAATGTAAAGGTCGATGTCCAAGACATTATGTACAATAATTTTTACAGCAAATATATTGTATATTTTTACTTGAATACGATGTGGTGTCTTCTCTGTTTGTGAAACCTAATGTTAGACTATTCAGCATTCCCTCAGCTGCCTGAAGTCCAACTACTACCTGCTGTCAGCTTCAAATCTAATTGAAGTAAT